>JAQQSW010000242.1:0-21099 GCA_028646575.1 Pseudocheirus occidentalis
AAAAGGTGAAATTCTGAGGTGGGAGAGGAGTAGAATGAGAGGAGACAGGGAGAGACAAAATGGGATTAATCATCCCATAGAGAAGAGACAAGGGATAACTATGACAATTTTACTTTCAATTACTCTCATTGAATTTGGCTTAGGGAAGAAATGGCATAAACTCTAAACTGGGCATCATGCCACACTGGAGAGTAGGGGGCATGGGGATGAGAAGGGGGATGACAGAGGAGAGGGCAGGGTCTGGGGGAGGGATGCTGGAAGCACACACTTCAGTAAATGGACAGGGATAGGGTACAGAACAGAACAAGGTGGGGGAGGGATAGGAAGGAGAGACAGATGATCACTGTCACAATATGTCCACTATGAAATTGTCCTGTATAATCACACATTCACAGCATGTATTGAATTGAGTGTCCCTCCAGTGGGGGTGGGTGACAAGGGAGGAATAGAAAGAATCTAGAATTTAAAGTTCTGCAACACCTGCAACTAGGAATTAAGATATACAGGGGCTGGGATAGAGAGACAGGCTGTCCCCTACCAGAAAATAAGACAGCAGAGCAGGGGAGGGGCTTTACAGTGGGATTGCTGTTTTAGGGGTGGGGCAGGGGCAAGAAGGGGAGAAAATTTGTAATTCAAAAATGTAATGAAAATGAATAATGTAAACAAGAAAACAAATAAAAAATAAATTTAAAAAAAAGAGTATTTAACATCCCTGTTAAAAAAAGAGTTTCATCACATTTAGATAAAAAGAACTTCTCAAACATTATGCAAACTAGCTTTCACCTACCTTTTCAGGGTTTTTCTTTTCATATTACATCCTTTCTATTCTTCCCGATCTAGTCAAAGTGTCCTGCCAGCTATTCCCAGTACATGGCTATCCATTCCTTGTCTCCATGCCCTAATTCCATTACTTTCCCATGTCTTGAGTGGATATTTTGACTTTACTTCCATTTCTTAGACTCTCTAAATTCCTTCAAGCACTGCTTGGGTGCTACTTTCTATATGAAGACTTTCTTGACCTCTCAGATATCAGCATCCTCTCTCCCTTGAAATTTATTTTATTTTCAAATTTATTTTGTGTCTTTATATAAGTTAAATAAATAAGGTAACAATATATAGACTTGTTATACTCTTTTCCCAGTCTTCAATCAATCAGCTGTCCCATATGCAGTTTTAATTTGCTTCTTGGCCGGCATGCCTGTTTTTCAGGAGACAAGTAAAATGATTCCCATTTCTTTGAGGACTTGCCACATTTTGTTGTCATCCACACAGTCAAAAACTTTAGGGTAATCAAGGAAGCAGAAGGAGAATTTTTCTTCTTAAACTCCCCTCCTTTCTCCATAATCCAGCAGATGTTGGCAATTTGTTGTCTAGTTCCTCTGCCTCTTCTAAAACCAGCCCGGTCTTGTACTAATTCTCAGTTTACATATTGCTGAAAGCTAGCTTGCAGAATCTTAAGCATAATTTTTGCTGGCATTTGAAATGAGTGCAAATGTTCAGTAATTTGAAAATTTTTTTTTGTCTTTGCCCTTCTTTAGGATTGGGATGTAAACTGATCTTTTCCAATTTATTGGCAACTGTTGAATTTTTCAACTTTGCTGACATACTGAGTGTAGTGCTTTGACTTAAGAGTTAGTACCATTTATTAGTATGAATATGATTTATAAGGATTTCTTTTTATTTTGTTCTTAAGAAGGCCCATTCTTACAATTATAGGCATATTAGGAGGGACTAATTGAGGCATATTTGATACAAACATAAGTATTTTACATTAAATTCTGAGAAAAACAAAATTTTAAAGTTATCTTTGTTAATTTACTTATAAGGCTACATATCCTTATTAAATTGTCTTCTGAATAGTGCTAGTTAACTAATTATGTGAACTTTCATGTTTTAAACCATCTTTGGAATGTAAATTATCTTTTTTAAAAGTATACATATATAAGCATTCAATGTTAATCACAACATGCATAAAATTCTTTACTTTTCTCCTTTACATTTCATTAAATATGAACTAGTAACCTACATGAAAAAATCCACATAGCATTTTTAACTTTCGGTATCAACTTTCATTTCTCAGCATCGTTCATGACAGCTGGCTATAAGTATCTGCATATATACGTCAGTGTTGTGTATACCACTTTGACAGTGAAATTTTCTAGTCCAAACTGAGGCTCTGTGGATATTTTTTACCATGGAAAAATCACACCAGTCACAGGCAGGAAAAGGTGGCAGCAAAGCTACCTTGTGCCACAGAGAGTGAGATAAATAAAGACCTACCCCATTCTGTTCCATATGCTATAGAAATGATGGTGACTAATAATAACTCAAAAGTGTGGTTGACTCATACAGTCTTTATTCAACAAAATGTACAGAGGGTTGTTTTATTAAAACACTTTTCATCTTGAACATTCAAATAACAGTAAATCATTTTATCATATCCTGAAGCTAAATGTGGTAACCAATAATTTATAGCATCATTGATTATTAACAAATGAAATCAAGTCAAAACATATTTATTAAATTTAGTCTGCAACCAGCACAATGCTAAGTATTACACAAGCTTTGGAAGAAAGTCTTAGCTTGATATTTACCCTTAACAATAATATAGTTGGCAACATGAGACTTAGAAATTAAATAATCAGAAAAGATACTGAAGATAACTAAGATTTATAAAGATTGCATAATTGAGAAAAGAGAGGGACCAAAGTTTAAGACGGGGTGATTGAAAAATTCTTCAAAAATGATATCTGATCTGACATGAGACCTGGAAGATTTGGTTAGAAAGAATGAGGCATTCCATGGATGCTTACAAAAGATATTGAGGGGATGTTGAGTCAATCCATTGACAAATACAAAAAACAAGAATAGTTTACATGGTAGCTCAAGATAGAGAATGTCCAGATTTGGAAAATTTTGTCAATGGGGCAGGAGTTTAGAATTTGTCTTTTCAGCAAAGATGATCTCTTTTGGATACTTAAGCAGGAGAGTGACATAAGAACAAAATTCTATGAAGATTACTCCAGTGGCGGCATTCAGAACAGAATTATGGAGGGAGGCAATGGAGGAAAGAAATCCAAGCATCAGATAATGAGAGCATTGTTAGAGTAATTGTCGCATAATGGAAGATGTGACTGTGAGAGATGTTTCACACAAAATAATTATTTAATAGACCATGAAATAGTGGGATGAGGCCACAATGATCCTAAGGTTTCAGGCTTGGGTGACAAGGAAAATATGACTTCTAACACCTGAAATAAGAATAATACTAGGAAATAGTGATATTGATATTCATGAAAATCTCTGGGCAACAGACTCAGCCATCTATTTCAATAATGCATTCAATAATACATTTTGTTCTGTATAAGACAACAAGTGTATCCCTAAGTATGTAACTGACAGAAGACATTGAAAACATGACATTTCACATATATTTTGTTCAGAGACCATTTATACCTCAAATTAAAAATGTGTACTATATCTTATCACATACATATATTTCACATTATATCATGTTATTTTCATTTATTATATCATATCCTATTCTGTTCTACTTTATGTTATGATATTCTAATCATACCTACATGGAAACCATACTGTAGAACAAGTTTAATCCCTTGTTCTAGGTGGGATGCCTTCAAATACTTGAAAACAATTACTATGTTCTATCTCCTTTTGGTCTCTTCCCAGCTAAGTTTTCTTTTCTTCAGGCTTAATAACCCTAGTTCCTCCAACTAATTTGCATTTAGCATGCACTAACAGGATTAATCATCCTTTTGGCCTTCTTTTGGGGATTCTCCAGGTTATTAGCATTTCCTAAAGTACACTACCCCAATATGAACTTGATATTCCAGGAGTGATCTGACCAAGGACAAACATAGTATTCATCATGACTCAGGAAAGGGATGGCAAAACTTGAGAATGAATGAACAGTTGGATGGAAAATATATAGAAAAATATAAATTACAAGTACTAAAACTTGGGTCCCACATCAAAGTTACATTCAATGGGGGCAACTAGGTGGCACAGTGAATAGAGCACCAGCCCTGGAGTCAGGAGGACCTGAGTTCAAATGTGACTTCAAGACACTTAGCACTTACTAGCCATGTAACTTAGGGCAAGTCACTTAACCCCAATTGCCTTGCCTTCTCCCCTTCAAAAAAAGTTACATTCAATGAAGAAATAACAGAGCCCTCAAAAGACATCAATTGGTAGAAGAAAAGGAAGACAAAACAAATATTCTATCAAAAGTCACAGATTTCTTTGATAATAAGGAGATCACTAACAATCTCACACCATGCAGAGAGATCAGGAAGAATGAAGACTGATAAAAAAATCTTTTTTTTACTTTTCATTTTTCTAATCATTAGTGACATGGAACACTTTGTCTATTCATTTGGTATTTGTTGCCTTCCATACCAGTCCATATTATCTTCCTATCACATAAGTATTCAATGACAAAGAATGGGAATTCATATTTCAATGAATGAAAAAGTTTAATAAATACTTGCTAAGTATCAAGTGAAGGTAAAGGCCAGAGAGAAGAATACAAAAGCAAGAGAGACCTTTCTTTCATGGAGTTTAATGTAAGTATAGAAAGAAGTGGTGTCCATGAGAGGATAGCATGGTCTAGTGAGTCATAAAGATGCAATAATTCAATCCATTGTCATGCTGTTTCTAGAGGCAATAGTAGGGATGATTTGATTGCAGTCTTATGGGTAGAAGGTAGGAAGGGAGTGGGGAAAATTTCTGAGCAACTAAGGCAGAAAATTGTACTGCTGAAGATAAGGCTGCACAATGTTCTAAAATGCTAAGCCAGTTTACCTCCTGTATGACCCTAGGAAAGGGGTTCTCAAAAACCTCTATTTTCTGACCTGCAAAGTGTGAATAATAGATGTTGCAAGATGAACCTCCCAGACTTATGGTAAAATCCAAATGATATAAAATGCTTCATAGATATCAGTTATTTATTTGTCAAATTTTGCCTGTTTTATTGCAATTATAAAACAGTACTTTCCTAGAAAAACCACATAATCTTCCCACTGTTTCTCAGCATGAGCTGAATCCTTTATATAATACAGCTTGAAGTTTGACATTTCACTAGAGAAACACGGAATTTGAACAGGGTCCTAGAGAAGAGCAAGAAAAATAATTTGAATTTGTAAAACAGGTCCTGTGAGGATTAGTTAAAGGAATTTTGATTATTTAGTCTATAAGAGATGAAACTGACATGTGACAACTATGTTCATATCTACAAGAGGTTATTGCAAAAAAAAAGATGAGGTTTTTCATCCATATTGAGAATAGAACATGAGGAAATGAGCCTAGGGTTCAACCAACATGACTTTGAATGAATCTCTGAGTATAAATGTGGTTTAGCATTTGAGCATATAGATATGTTCAATGCAGAGAAAATCTATCAGATTCCTCCGACTTCACCAATACAAATACAGTATTCCTACATTACCAGGGAAGGGAATAAGAATCGACTTGTCCCACAGTCATTGAACATCTAACATGTATAAAGCACTGTGCTGGACATCTTTATTCTTCCAGGATTTACAAAAGGAAAAATAGCTTTTATTACACAAAACTAAGAAACTTCTACACAAACTAAATGAATGAACCTAAGATAAGAAAGGAAGCAGTCAATATGTATCCATATATCATGTCTGTTGATTACATATCTATACATTTGTATATATATATATATATATATATATATATATATATATTTATATATTTGTCTCTAAATATATATGAATAAGACAATAGATGGTGAGGGGATATGAACAAAGACTTCTTGAGAGTTGTGAATTATTAACAACCACATCAAAGAATGTTCCTTATTAATTATAATAAGAGAAATGCAGATCCTGAGATTTGTTTCACACTTTATAAGTAAGTAAAGATATCACAGTGCTGGATGAGGTGAGGAAATGGGCACATGCACATTCGCAGAGCTGTGAATGGGTGTAAACATTTTAGAAAGCAATTTGAGATTATCTTGTCTATGTGGCACAACAATTAGATTGCTGGGCCTGAAGTTAGGAAGACTCATCTTCCTAAATTCAAATCTGGCCAAGGATGTTACTGTGTGACCCTGGGCAAGTCAATTAACTGGTTTTATCTCAGTTTCCTCTTCTGTAAAATGATCTGGAGAAGGAAATGGTAAACCACTCAAGTATCTTTGACAAGAAAACCCCAAATAGGGTCACACATGATAGAAATGACTGACTGATAATGAAATGTTCATACACTTTGACATAAAGATTGTAGCACAAGGCTTATATTCTAGATTGAACATTGATTGGAAGAAAAATCCTCTTATACATTGAAATATTTTAGCAGTATTTTTTGTTATAAGAATTTTAAAAATGCCCTTAGACCAAGGAATTGCTAAACCGTGGTTCATGAGTATTATTTAATATAGCTGTTCTGTAATAAGTGATAGCTGTAATGAATACTGAGAAACTTGTGAATATTTATGCAGTCTGATTTGAAGTGAAGTAAGCAGAACTAAGAAAACTGTATTGACAATGACTACAATGAGATAAGCAGAAAGGACAAATGCAAAACAATAAAAAATGAAGGTTTTTAAATTAGAATGAATAGGCATGGCTTGTAAGGAAAAAATATAAGACATTCTTTCCTCACTCTTTTACAGTGGTAGTAGGCCCACAAACTATTACACATATTTTCATACTATCTTGACATACTGATCATTGATGCTAATTTTCCCCTCCTTAGCAAATATTGTTGCATGGAATGGCTGTCTAGAGAAGAATATGGAGAGATATTTGCTTCATGTGAAAATACACCAATAAAATTCATTATTAAAAAAGAAGTTCTGTTATAATCAAAAAAGAGATAGATCTGAATAAATGGTGAAGGAAGGGCTGTTGAAATTAGAAATCATAATCTTGTTCTCATCTCATCTGGTGGTGGTAGGAGACTTAAAAGTGTTATAATCAAATAAGATGGTTCTTGTAGAAAGGACTTAGCTCACTGCCTGGTACACAATAGAAATGCTCATCGCTTCCTCTCCCCTTCACTTGTACCATTCTAAATTAAAATGTACCCTAAGCTTATCACGTCAAAGTGGAGGAACAGGAGGTATGATGAGATTCCTATTTTTTAGATAGAATAAATGAGGCAGAAGGAAATAAACAAGCTTGCTTCTGGGAATTTGAAAGGAATCCAAAATATACGAACATGTTTTAGAATACAAGTTCCTACCTTTTATTTGGATTCATCTTTCACAAAATAACTAGTGAGGAAAAACATTTAATGTGACTGTAAATGTTTAATATGATAGGCATATCCTATATCAGATTGCTTACAGTCTTGGGGAGATAGGGAGGGAGAAAAAACAATTGGAACTGAAAATGTTATAAAAATAAAGGTTGAAAACTATCTTTACATGTAATTAGAAAAAATACAATACTATTAAGGGAAGAAAAGAAAAAGAATATAAATTCCTGAAAGATAGAGATCACATACATGTTTTTTTTCTTTAGTACAATAATAACTAGATGAGTATCCTAAAGAATTTTAGTCCAAATTCTTCAAGGTGTCAATGAGGCACTCTATTTAAAATTTAAATGGAACAACTGGGTTTTGAAGGTACTGTTTTCTTGACATTTAAGTATAGGAACATTTCTTTAAAATATTTTCCATGCTTTTTAAATGTACTTGTATGTTAGTCATGGTATTAAAGAACTTCAAATTTCCCATAGCCATCAAAACTATATATTCAAAAATTTTCTTTACAGAGACTACGAAAAATTATATGCCATCTAACAAAAATGCTATATACTAAAATTATTCCTACAAATTATTTTTCTCTTTTGTTTTAATGTGCATGTCTGTGGCCTCTGATGAATAATTAATTAGAACCTTAATTATGGTTTGTTGTGAATACTTGTTATAACTATATCCTGGTTTTGTGAAGTATTTACGAATCTCATTTTTGAGATTTTAACATAAAAACAATAACCAGTAAATTTTCCTATTTCTTATCTTTTTCCATGTCTCAAATAAGTGTCCTAATGGATGAAAAATACTCAGCATTAGAAAAGATTTGCAATTTTTTCAGGGATAGGATATCTTATCATCTGATCTTACTTTATGTACCACCAATTTGATATTTTTTTACTTTTCTCCTTGACAAAAAAAATCCAGAGATATAGAAATAATGATGCAATAAAAAGTACAACACCAATTTTTGATTCACTGAAAACACACACATAGGCATGTGTGTACATATGTATTTTATGCATATATACAAATATGCATGTGCATAGGCACATATATACACACAATACATATATATCTACATGTGTATATGTGTGTATATACATGCATGTATATGTATAGGTATATATGTTGGTCTACTGAGAAAAATGGTCATGGCTTGGCAACCAATCTGTATTTTTGCAACTATGAACAGAAGACATTATTTTTTCCAGTTTAGGCTCTGTTTTCCATTAGCAAATGTTCATATATACAGTACTTTTGTTGAGTGCTGAAATCTCTGTCAGTTTTTTTTAAGTAAATTAATTTATTTATTATTCGTTTTCAGCATTCACTTCCAAAAGTTTAAAATTTTCACTGCTTCCTTCCCTTCCCCACCTCCCTGCTATGGAGTCCGATATAACCTCTACATGTACATTCTTATTGAACATATTTGCATATTAGACATGTTGCATAGAAGCATTAGCATGAATGGGAGGAACAATGGGAAAGAAAAAACAAAACAAAGCAAAAAAGAGAGCAAATAATAGGCTTCGATCTGCATTCAGACTCCACATTTCTTTGTCTGTAGGTAGATGGCATTTTCCATCATGAGTCTCTTGGAGTTATTTTAGGTCCTTGCATTGCTGAAAAGAGCTAAGTCTATCAAAGTCAGCCAATGCACAATATGGCTGTAACTGTGTACAATGTTTTCTTGTTACTGCTCACTTAATTTACCATCAGTTAATGTTAAGTCTTTCTGGGTTTTTCTGAAGTCTGCCTGCTTATTATTTCTTATAGCATAATAGTATTCCATTGCATTCATATACCACAACTTGTTTAATCAGTCCCCAGTTGATGAGCTCTACTTCAATTTCCATTTCTTGGCCACCATATAAAAAAGAGCTGCTATAAATATTTTTGTACATCTGTGTCCTTTCCCCATTTGTCTGGTCTCTTTAGGATACAGCCCTAGAACTGGTATTGCTGCATAAATGGGTATGCACATTTTTCTAACCCTTTGGGGATAGTTCCAAATTGCTCTCCAGAATCATTGTATAAGTTCACAGCTCCACCAACAATGTATTAGTCTTTCAAAATTTTCCCACATCTTCTCCAGTAGTTATAATTTTCCTGTCTTGTCATGTTAGCCAATCTGATAGGTGTGATATGGTGCCTGAGGTGTTTTGGTTAATATTTTTTATATAATTCTTGATTAGTATGTTTTATTGACAGTTCAAAATATTTTCAGGGTGTTTTCCCTAGAGAATACTCTCTTTTAAAATGTTCTAGTTGTATATGTGGATGAAGGTCTTCATACAAAATTTAAACTATCTACTGATATCCGTATTTCAACAATAAATTAATGAACTTTATTTCAAAAGGAAAGCTTTGACTTGCATGGTATCTTTAATGTCATGAGATTTGAAACAAGCCTCAGGAAAGATGAAGGGACTGGAAGACAATATTAGATACTAGAGAAGACATGCTAGAGAACCAGGGTGTGAGAAATGAAAGCCTCAATGTATAGATAGGAGTAAAAACAGTTGGAAAAGACCAAAAAATAAAAATGGGAGAGAAGCAAGTGGTAGGTAAAAAGTGATGGGAGTATTATAAAAGGACCAAGTAACAAGTAATTGTATAATGACATCAGGGACAGGAAGACTCTAGAAGAAAGGGAATATAGGTACAGAGAGAGGGAGAAGGCAAGGGAAAAGGTCATATGAGATCTTTTTTCTTAAACTTTTGTTTATTTTTAGTTTACATCATTCATTTTTGTTAGATTTTGAGTTACAAATTTTCTCCCCATCTTTCCCCTACCCACCACCCCAAAACAGTGAGACCACTATATATCGTTCCCCAATCTGGTCACTCCTATATCCTCCCCCATCACCCCTGTGACATTCCAGTAGGGCAAGATGGATCTCCCTACCCCAGTATGTGTATATCTTATTTGGTTCACATTTCTTTAATCAGTAATGATTTAGAGCATTTTTGCATATGACTTTAGCTTCAATATCTTCATCTGAAAGATACCTGTTCATAACCTTTGACCATTTATCAATAGGGAAATGCCTTTCAGTTGCTTTTATTGTTAGTGGAATACAAGTCTGTGAAAAGCATTGATTTTATTTTTGTTTTATATGTGTTTGTAGACTCAGGCAACTGTACGATCTGACAGGCACTGGGCATTTCAAAAGTAATATGTACAAGTCAGGAGATTGTAAAGTTCAACCTGGAAGGAATTTTAGAATCATTTGGTCTAAGCTTCTGATTTTGGAGATGAGGACACTAAGGCTCCGTTAAACTAAGAGGGTTAACCAACGTCACAGAAGTAATATGTTGCAGAGCTGGAATTCAAACCCAGGTTCAACTGATCAGTGGTTCTCAACCTGTGGGTTATGTTCAATTTGTAACAATGAAAATACATCCCGCATATGAGATGTTTACATTACAATTCATAACAGTAGCAAAATTACATTTATGAAGTAGCAATGAAAATAATTTTATGGTTGGGGGTCACCACAACATGAGGAACTGTATTAAAGGGTTGCAGCATTGGGAAGGTTGAGGACCACTGATAATCAAAATCTAGAAATATTACTATTGTTCCATAATGCTTCTACTATGCAAAATTAATGTAATGCATATTCCTTATGATGAAAATGTCTTTTTAAATAATGACAATAATAGCCAGCATTTATGAAGTGCTTTAAGGTTTGCAAAGCATTTTTAAAAATATTATCTCACTGGATGCTCACAATGACCTTGGTAAGTAAGTGCTATCATTATGTCCATTTAACAGTAGAGAAAACTGAGGCAGACAAAGCTAAAGTCACAAAATAAGTGTCTGAGGCTGAATTTTGCATCAGGTCTTCCTGATGCAAATTTGCATTCAGGGCTAACCCTTGACTCTACAAGCTAGCACTTGGCATCTCTTTGTCTTCTACATTTCACAGCTACATTATGTTTCCTTTATTGTTTATCTGATTTTGAGATTTATATTTTTTAAATACTGTACTTACCTTCAGAAATATCTAAGTGCTTACCTTCACAGTAGAGAAAAATAGTGTTATAATCTCAACAACCCTAGGGCTGTTCGATGACATTTGTAATAAGGCAGTTAAAAGGTTGAACTTAACTGCCCTTTAACTAGTTCAAAAAGACCAATTCAGTACAATGAACATTTATTAAGCACCAGTAATTTGCAAAGCACCATGGTACTGCTAGAATTCAGAGAGAAGGTCAACAAGAAGCACTTATGGCCATGACTTGAGAAAAAACTAAACCAACCTCCTTCATCAATGATTCCCCATCCTGACAGGTGGAAAATGTTCTCAAATATTCTTTCACAGTCTTATATTAAGGTTTATTGCACTTTATTCAATCTATGCTACGTGTCAGACCAAGTACCGGCATTCATATAAAAAGAAATTTCCTCAGCAGCAAAATGACAAAACTCAGACAATTGGTAACTCCTTTCAGGGAAATAGACATTTTTTTTTTCTTTTTCACTTTGCCATTTTCTCTGGTAGCACAGTGTAGACAGAGGAATTATGTGTGCTAGGAGGGTAGATAGTTGGGGTGCATACATAGGGCTTCTCTAAGAATCAGGAAAAGCTGGGTTCAAAGCGTGCCTCTGATGAATTCTGACCTTGTGACCCCAGAGAGGTCATCCCATCAGCAACAAGGAACATTTCCTCCTCTTCCAGCTGTCTGCACACAGGCTCAGCCAGGTACACTCAGGGAAACTACATGGCCAGGGCACCCCACATAGGGGACAGATATCTACACAGCAATTCACACATCAGAATGCTGAAACATCAATATTCTTAGGTGATGTCATCAGGTAGGGAGTCTGTGGTTCTGTTCCTTCCAAGACTCTGCTCTTTGCTATGATGTCATCACAGCTGCTCTACTACCAGTATCCAGACATTAGGACACTTCAGAGTGAGGAAATCTGCCAGTTCTTTAGCTAGATAGGACCAAGGAACATCTTTAGCTCTTTTCTGAAGCAGTGTTCTCCCTACCCAATTGAACCAGCCAGATAGCAAGAAACACCCTTGGTCATTCTCTTGCTTTTGTAAATATCTCTCTAACTCTTTACAAAGACATGCTTCAAAGGTCTTACAGGCTTGCTTCCCTATGACTACTATAAAGCAAATATCATAATAAAGTAAATCACTTTTTTTTATTCCCTGATGAAAATGTTATGCTTACATCATACAGTAGTATATTAAGCGTGCCATAGTATTATAAATATAAGAATGTACATAATTTAAAAATAGTTTATTGCTAAAAATGCTAACCATTCTCTGAACCTTCAGCAAGCTTGAATCTTTATTATTAATTCATTCATTCATTCATTCATTCATTCATTTTTTATTAAGCACAATTTATTTTTGTTCAGATTTTCTCAGATCAGGTCTCCATGAAAGGAAAACATGGTTAACTTTGGACCAAAAAGAATCAAACCTTTAGGTTTTTCAATAAATTAAGCTAAAACTTTCTAAGCACAACGTACTTTCAGAAAGCATCAATAAAACTGGCAAACTTTCCAGGGGTCTTTCTTTGATTGAATCCAATGTGTGTGTATGTGTATGTGCATATATAATACATATACATGGGAAAATGTGTATATGCATATAAATGGAATGTAGATATGTACATATATATTTGATTGTGTATATATGTATATATTTATATATGTATATATACATAAAAAGGAACATACATATATACATGCATTATACATATACTCATAAACATATATACATATATGTTTATACACATAAATGGAACTGAAAATCAAAATCACATAGTATTTCAGTAATTTTGTGCCCTTGTATCTTTTGGATAACATGTACCCATCTTTTCAGCTAAGATTTCATAGAATAATTAAAGTGATGACTGTTGTAGGACTTTGTAGGGTTTCTTATGTACAAATAAAGGGATCTCATGAAGACTGTCCATACTGGTAACAGCTTTTTTTTGTTATTGGTAGAGGGTCTTGAATTGATGTTGATACTTGGTGATGGTTGCTGAAGGTTGGGGTGTCTGTGACGATTTATTAAAATAAGATTATAATGAAGTTTGTTGCTTTAATGGACTTTTCCTTTCACTTGAACAATTAGAGGCCATTCTAGGGTTATTAATTGGCCTAATTTCAGTTTTGTTGTGTTTCAGGAAATAGGGAAGCACAAAGAGAGGGAAAGAGTTGTGGAATGGCCTGTGGTTAGAACAGTCAGAAACAACCAACATTTATTGGTCTCTTAGTGGGCATTTTGGGGGGCTGCAGAACAATTAGAACAGTAACATCAAACATTGCAGAGCATAGATCCCCATAACATATATAACAGTATTTTTTTATAAAGTTTGAAATATTTTGATCATGAGGGTATGCCGTTGGAAAAATGGTGTCAAATAGATATATTTGATAGAGTCGCCACATACCTTCAATCTGTAAAAAACACAATATTTGTAAATGCAATAAAACATAGCACAATAAAAGAAGGTATGACTGTAGTCTGAAATTCCTTTTAATTCATAGCATCTTCCTAGTCCGCTAGCCTAGGGCCTATTCCTTGAATCCTGGTGACTCTATCTAGGGAAAGTACAAAAAGTCTGACTAAAAAAGAAGTGAGGGGATTGCTATCAAGCTTGTAAGCCTATGATTGCTATATAAATGTGTTCAAGAGCAAGACTGAAATGCCGTAAGCGGATCTAGAGAGGTCCCCCACCCCCACCCCTGCTATATTCTTCCAACACAAAATCACTGGTCTCCCTACATAGTATTAGAATATTTCTTTCTGTTTTGTTGTGGCACCAACTCTTAAGTTTTGTTCAAATTCTAGGATTTATGCAAATTGCTTAACTTTGTTTACCCCCAATTTCCTCATCTGAAAATGAGACAGTGTGATATGATGGTC
Source organism: Pseudocheirus occidentalis (assembly GCA_028646575.1). NCBI lineage: Eukaryota > Metazoa > Chordata > Mammalia > Diprotodontia > Pseudocheiridae > Pseudocheirus > Pseudocheirus occidentalis. The sequence continues at coordinate 14,166 of JAQQSW010000242.1, forward strand.
TCTAATGTTCCATCCACTTTTAAGAAAATTCTAAGTCCAGAGGAAATAAAGTTATGAGCATTTGTTTCTCATAAAATTTTAAGCTCTACTTTTTATAGTGGAATATACTGAAATTAAATAGCCCCATGACGTTGGTAGAATATTGGTATCAATAGCTACTGGAGTAGAAACAAACTATTCAACAAGATAATATAAAAGCACTTATTAAGCTCCTATTATATACATGTCAGTTACTGTGCTAAGCACCTTACAGATATTATCTCATTTGTCCTCACAACAGCTCTGTTAAGTAAGTGCTAATCTGAATCTGTTTTATATTTGAGAAAAGCTAGGCATGCCTAAACTAATTTTCCCAGGGTTGGACAGCTAGGAAATATCTAAGGCTGGATTTGAATTTAGGTCTTCCTGATTCTAGGTTAGTTGTCTCTGGATACATTAATGCCCCATTGGTGAAGCCATGAGTTGGTCCAGCCATTCTGAAAAACAAATTGGATCTATGCCTGAATTGTTACTGAACTATGCATATTGGCTAGGCAGTACTGGGTACCCTAGGTACTGGGATAGAGTGCTGGGCCTGGAATCAGGAAGACCTAAGTTCAAATGTAGCCTCAGATACTTCCTAGCTATGTGACTGTGGACAAATCATTTAACCTGTTTGCCTCAGTTGCCTCATATGTAAAATTGGGATAATAATAGCAGCTACCCCTAGAGTTGTAGTAAGGATAAAATGAGATAACCACAAAGAATTTAGCAGTAAATGGCACATAGTAAGTGATAGCACTTAAATATATGTTAATTATTATGATTATGATTATGATTATTAACTATTTTTATTAACTTCTGACCTAGAAATAACACTACTTGGTCTATATCTATGATATCTTAAAGATATTATCATTTATTATTATTATTATTATTAGCTATGTTTATTAACTTCTGACCTAGAAACAATACTTTGTCTATATAATATCTTAAAGATATTATCATTTATTATTATTAACTATTTTTATTAACTTCAGACCTAAAAATATCACTACTTGGTCTATATCAGTGGTTCTCAACCTTCCTATTGCCGCGACCTTTTAATACTCGTATGTGGGCATATCTGCATGTGGGCATACCTGCCTGGAAATGGATAGAGGAGTGGTGTCTTGGATCCTAAGACCATTGGAAATATGTGTTTTCTGATGATCTTAGGTGACCCCTGTGAAAGGGGCATTCAACCCCCAAAGGGATCATGACCCACAAATTGAGAACCACTGGTCTATAGATTAAATATATTATCATTATCATTATTATTAATTATTATTATTAACTTCTGACATAGAAATAACACTACTTGGTCTATATTTTAAAGATAAACAAGAAAGAGAAAATGATCCTCATGTACAAAACATATTTGTGAGACATATTTTTGTGGAGTAAAGAAATAGAAAACATGTGAGAGGAGAGGTCCATCAGATGCAGGATGGCAGAACGAATAATGAAATACAAATACAATGCCATGTAATGTGATATAAGAAAGGACAAAAAGCATGATTTCCAACAAACTTGCTAAAATCTGTATGAACTGATACAGAGTAAAATGAGTAGAACCAGAAGTAGACTTGTGAAATAATGACATGCTAAAGACTATTTCAAAAGACTAAAGAACTCTGATGATCACAATAACTAACCATTATTAGAGATACAATGATAAAGAATGCCATACCCCTCCTAAAAAATGAGATGATGAACTCAAGATGAAAAATAAAACTTACATCTTAGGGACATGACTAGTGAAGGACGGTTTTTTTTTGCTTGACTATACATATTTGTCAGAAGGGTTTTTTTCCCCTATTTTTCTATTTTCTTTTGTTTAAGGGGAATAGGAGGAAGTGGGAGGAAGAGACAATAAATGCTTATTAATTGAAAAAAATAAAATATAATTAAAACAGAATTTTGACATTAAAAATTATGGTCCTTTGTTGTAGGGAGAAATTGAGAATTATTAAAAGATCCTGGCAGATTCATATGCATTTATTCCTTAGAAAGATCATGTAAAATAGTAAACATACTGTCTTTTTTGGTAATGGAAGAAACAAAAGAAATAATTATGATAATTATGCTGTTATTTGTTATGATCTTTATTTCTATAAAGCCAGCACTCCATAAGTGCTTTATTTGATATCTTTTTATGAAGCTCCATCTCCATTCTTATTATCCTTTTTCTGTAGCTATATTTCCAAGTTTATTGGGGGCTGTTGCCTCTTCTACAAACTTCTGGATGGCTCTCATTTGTCATCATAAATTATGAGATGTGTCTATTTAGGTTTTCCATCATAAATTTTCCTCTTATTCACTTTAAAATTTTATGTGTTTCTAATTCCCACATTACATAGTCATATATAAATATAAATATAAAATTAATAATTAATAATAATAAGTATATTAATTAAAGATAGTGAGAGAGAGGGACAGAGAGAGAGGAAATATAATTGGTACTTTCCTATCTGTTTTCAAAACTTCTTGGTAGGATTTTTGCATTATTTCTTTTAGTATGGCTTTCAGGATTTTTAAAGGAACATATTTTTCTGGAAAACTTATGGTCCTTAATTGTCTCTTCACACCCTGGATTCAAGGTCAGCCTAATTTGTTCTTATGTCTTTTCCAAGTTGTTTTCTTTTGCTTCAAGGAAATCAGTATTTTACTGCTATCTGAGATTGTATGACTTAGGCTTTCAAATTCAACCAAACTAAAGTATCCTGATTCCTAGTTAATCGCCACAATTTCATCTCATGATAACAAAAAATTAATTGGTCAAGAATAAAAATATCCCAATGTCTCCACTCCACCCTTTGTTAACAAATATTTCCAACTTAACACATTCAGTAGATTCCATCCATATCTCAAATCTAAGTTTTGAAACAGTCTCATTATATATTTTTTATATTTTGTTTTGTTTAGTTTTATCTAGTCCTGAGAAAAGGAAGTACATTCACCTATAAATAATTTGCCACTTTCCATATGGTGTTCTTTGCTCCTTAATTAGCTTTTCTTTATAAATTTAGGTGTTATGCATTCAGTGGACATACATTTAATAATGAGATCTTTTTTTTCTTTTATAACCTTTAATTATAATGGAGCTTCCTTTTTCATTTTTATTCATTATGAATTTCTTTATCTGATGTTAATACAACTATTTTTTTTGGAACGGCATGAAAATAATGTATTTCATTCTAATCTTTCCTTTTTCATTCATTATTCATCTCTATTTTTAGGTGTGTTTTACTGCAATATTTTAGTTTTTATCCATTCTGACATTTTACTTCAATTAAAAAAAATTTCTTAACTTAATCCATTTTCATTTAAGAATGTATTTATGTGGTGTATATTTTCCTCTATTTATTTATCTTTTAATTGGTCTTTAATAATTCCTTCTTTTAAGTCAACATTTTACCCCTATGGTTTTTTTAGTTGGTACTTATCCTAAGTGTAATCCAATAACTTTTTCTTTCCCTTCTATTTACCTGTGCTCTCTAAAGTTCATTAAATTTTCTAAAATTTGTTTGTCAGTGTTTTTATTTATCTCTCCCCCACTATTTTTAACTCTTCACTGTCCCCATATAAATATGGGAGTGGTTCAAAATCCTGCCATAATCTTGTTGATTTCTCAAGGCATTTAATTTTGTCATGCCTTTTTCCAAAATGTGGTCATTTATTTTGTTCTTTGCTTTCTTTACTTCTATTCCCATCTAGATAGACTCTTCTGAATTCTTTTCTCTTTCCAGGACTTTGTACTTATCTGTTCTTTCATTATTCTCTCAGTGTCCCTTCAGAAAATTAAAGCTTCTGAAATGCAAATATTGAGACCCCTCCTAAATCCCATTACTGAGTCAAAGAAATTGTAGACTTTAACTTATCCTCCCTTTCTCTCATATGTCTTTTGTTTGTTTGTTTTATTTGGTCCTGGTGAGCCTCACTTCTATTAGCTCACTAAGGGTCATTCTATGATGGTACTAGTTCCTGTATCCCTGAGTAATGGCATCCTGTGCCATGCCCTGCTCATATCTAGGACTCTTATCCTCAAAGATCTCCTTATGTGTGTTCCTCATATCTTCTTGAATGTTGGCCACCCTCATGGTAGTTGTATATACCTCTTCCCTCATTTCCTCCTCTCCTTTATCGCCTCAGGCTTGTGGATTAATGGAGGTAATTATTACTTCTTTATATACAGGTCAAATCATTATGCATCTAAAATTTCTTCCTCCCATCTAAAATTTTCCTGTGTTCTCCTCTATTAAATAATTTCCCACTCCATTACTAATGACCTTTTTCCTGGCCAATTTTAAGTTTTGTTACTTCACAAAGAGATTCTAAAATGCAAATGCTACATAGTTTGAAGGTTTTCCTCAGGTGATGATCCTTAGATTTGATAAATTGGTACTTTACCATCTGTTTGCAAAACTTCTTAGTAGGGTTTTTGCATTATTTCTTTTAGTATGGCATGCAGCATTTTTAATGAATCACTTTTCTGGAAGACTTATAGTCCTTAATTATCTCTTCACACCCTGGATTCAAGGTCAGGCTTATTGGTTCTTAGGTGGGTTTTTTTTTTTGAGTTGTTTTCTTTTGCTTCTTTCCTGCCAAATGGAGGTGTTCAGAGCCTGTGGCACTGTGGAGGTTCTCCATTGGATACTCATAGCTGTCTGTGCTGTTCTTTTTTTTTTTAACTTTTAGTTTCTGATCTGATTCCCACCCTAATATTTTCTTTATAAATAGTTCCCTATCTTTTGAAACATTCTGGGAGCTTCTTGCTGTTGTTCCATTATCTCTAGGTGCTCCACAGCATTTCCTTTCCTAAAGTCTGATACTTATTTATAGTTTCAGCCTTCTTGAGTTAAGGGTATATTGTGACCAGACTGGGCACCTATGGTGTTTAAAATCCAGTGAGAGAGTGCAATCTGAAGAGAGATTTTTAGGCATCCTTCCCTGGGATGACTTTGATCAGGTTTTCTCTCTTGCTGGCTACGTATTGATTTACCTTACCTACACACACACACACACACACACACACACACAAAATTGTATCCTTATTCCCATTAGGTGAGTAGACAAGATGATGAATATTTTCTGTTTTACACTGTAGGGAGTTCATACTGAATCAGCACTATGTACAGACTGAATAGTTAGGGAGAAGGTTTGTGTGTGTTTGTGTGAATGTGGTTTACTTCAGTTTATCTATGAAGATTTATTTGAAAAAACTATGGGAAAATATTAAATGAATAAGTTTGAGAAAAGTTGAAGAGAGATTTCCTGCCATTACTGGAGAAAACCTGAAAAAAAAAAAGAATTTTTTTTTACATTATCTTACAAAGAGGATTCAAGAGAAGGATCTTCCAAATATCTTGAGACCCTGAATAGAATAATATAGTTTTCAGTAAGTAGAGAAGAGACAACAACTGATATTTTAAAGTGATTTTGGTGACAACCTTGGTCATAGCTAAAAGTGTTGGAATGTATCTATGTAGTGGTGATTTGTTTCTGGAAATTTAGGTGGGCAGCTATGGTAGCAAGTTGGAGTGAATAAGCCCAATTCAGAGAGACATAAGGACAAAAGCCACATGTTATGAATGCTGACTATGCCCCTCCATATTATCCCATATACCCCTTCCACCAGGCACAGGGAAATGAATGGTCTCTGCAAAGGCCCTGAGGAGGGACACAGCATGCTACATTCATTTAGCTTAGTCTTAAAGCAAGTTATGAATTTCAAAAGGTGGAATTGAGAAGAGAGTTCCATGCATGGGAAAAGTCTATAGAAAGCCATGGAAGAGCAAAATAAAATGCCATTTATAAAGAGCAGCAAGTAAACTGGTCCTAAAGTCATTAGGTAGGAAAATGCTAAATCTTCTTGAGCAAACAAATGACATGGCCAGATTTTTGCTTTAGGAGTAATAATTTGATAGTTGTGTACAGGATGGCTTGGGGGATAGGGACAGATGAAAGGAAGTTAGAAGGGTATTACTGCAGTCTAGCTGAAGAGTGTGATTGGAGGGAAGGTGGCAGATGGGAGGTTTTCTATAGGTAGAATCAACAAGACATCTCAACAGATGGGATGTTGTATAGCAAAAATCAACAAGATGTGCTAACAGATGGAATATGGGAGAGCAGGGCAGAGTGAAGAGCCTCTCAGAGCCTCCATTCCCTTTATTCTAAATGGAGTATAAGAATACAAACTCCTTTCTTGGACTGTTTTGAAGAAAGTATTTTGAAAACGTTAAAGTGCTATAAATATATGAGTTATATGGTAACATATAAAGCACTTTGGGTTAAATTTCTTGCTCAGGAATCCTGATGTTATCCTATATGATGTAAAAAGAAGCATAAAATACATACAAAATAGGGTGCCACTACTTAAGCATTTTACAACCCAGGGGTGCTATAACCAGTCTTAAAAAGTCTAGGATAATCCAATTGAAGAGGCAACAACTTTTGTTGTGCCTTTTGTGTGCTGTACAGGCTCCCAGACTGTGAAAAGAATAGTTCAGTCTGAATATTGTACCATTATAAAAGTTTTACATAAATGTCACCTTAAACAATGGGAAGGAAATTAATGAGGCCGGAGCTCTGAATTAAGTGGTTGAAACTTTGACTTTGTAATGTTAGTTGATGAATATTGATTTTGTGCCCATGGGGTGCATTACATTGTACTAAGAGTTATTATGAAGATTACATACATAATACATCCTACTCCCAAGAGAGATGAAATCACATACATACACAGTAATCATACTGGTGATGATTTCACATTTACTTAACACTATTCTCTGAGTACCCCTGTGAGGTAAATAGTACAAATATTTCTCTCCCATTTTGCAGATGTACAAACTGATATTCAGAGAAAGCAGTGACTTGGGATCAATCAACAAATACTTGGAAAGCAGCTGCTATA
>JAQQSW010000242.1:27466-61307 GCA_028646575.1 Pseudocheirus occidentalis
GTGTGCCCCACCTCCCCACCTTTCTAGTTTCCTCTGGCCATTGACATAGTTCCAGGAAGGCCAGGGTTTTAGTAAAGTAAGATAAGCAAGAGCTTCCCCACAGCTGCTGATTATCTTCCAATAACTTTTGTGGGAGCAAAACAAGATTCCATTATATCCTCTCTTACAAAAGCTTTACAAATTTGATCTCACTGGATTCCCAGGACCCCCTTGGGACATAGGTGCTATTATTGTTCCTATTTTATAGATTAGGAAACTAGTTAGACATAAGTCAAGTGACTTATCCAAAGTCACATAGCTAGTAACTGAGATTGGATTTGAATTCAGACCTTTTATAATGCTGGACCTAGCTTACTATCCAGTTTTATTGAGGGCCTTACACTCAAAATTAGACAAAAGATAAAATCTAAGAATTTTCCATCAGTTTCTGATCAAAGAATGAATGCTTTTAAGTATATATCCCTAAATATGAGTGTAGGCAGCAAAAATTAAATGTTCTCAAGTTCAACACACCATCAGAAGAAAGTATCCATTCTACAATATTCCTAACAAATAGCTATCTAGGTTTTGTTAGAACACTTTCTTTGATGGGTACAGTATTATATTATGAGTTAAAACATTTCATTTGTAGTGGAAATTGTTAGAGATTTCTTACATGTGTGGAATCTTACAAATAGGAGTTCTTAATATGACTTTAAGTAGCTTTGGTCTTGGTTCCACTGTGTGGTGTTAAATAGAACAAGATGTTATTCCCATTGCTAGATGATAGCCCTTCTAATAAGAGTTTTCTTTCTTTGTAGTGTTGCTTATCAAAGTTGTTTTCTTTTATCTCCAGGCAAATCACTAACAGTGTCTTTAACTGTTTCTCGTATGAAATCATTATTAGATCTTTCAGCATCTGGATATATTCCTTTCAGAGTAATCTGTTTTATTGATGAATCACTTAAATGTTTTGCCTAAGACAACTCTTCAAATGAGTTCTGATAAGAATGTAATGTTATTAGATCAATCTTTCACTAGGTCTGGACACACCTAATATTATAGTATAAAATATTCTGAACCTGTCTAGTGGTTATATTATATACTTGTTTCTATTGTGGCCAACTAAAATTTAATCTAAATCATTTAACTGTAAAATTGAAATTTGTCAAATCTGTATTGTGCAGGTTGTTTTTTTTAGCACAAACTTAAACACAGATTTATACCAATTTTTATTTATCCATCCTTGTTAAATTCCATTTTTGATTTGATATAATTTCATTGAGGAATTACTGAATCTTAATTCTGTTATATACCATATGAACTATCCCCTTCAAATTTGGAACTTTGTCATTTTAATAAGCATTTCTTTTGTCTGCATTCCAAATCATGGTTAAAGGTAAAAAACAAGACAGATCCAAAAACCAAAGTTGTGTGGTATATGACTGGAGCCCCCCCTTAATAATGCTCTCCTATTATTTTAATAACATTATTTTAAAGTGTGACTCTTAACTATCTTAATATATTAAATAGCCTACACTTTCTTTTTTTTCCATTAAGTTAGTATGTGATACTTAATAAAATGAATTGCTAAAATCAAGAAAAATTATCTATATCACAACATTTTTTTCCTGATTCCTATTAATTATTCTCTCTCCTTATTTATGCTTCTAAATGGTCCATAAGAATCTATGTTGATTTGAAAAGGATCATATGTTCTTGAACCTTTCCATATCAACATTCTACTCATTTCAATTTAGTAAACATTTCTTAAATGCCTGCTGTATACAAAGGATCATGCTAAATTATGGAAATAGAAACAGAGACATTGTAAACAGGTCCAGCCTTCAAGTCATTTACATTCTTATGGAGGCTTCAACATATAAACAGATATGTAAATACAAATTAAATATAAGCTCCTTTGACAAAGGAGAAAACAGATTGACCTGGAAAATCCTCACCTGAGTAAGCATGGAAGTGTTGACCTGAATGTTTCGTTAAAAGAGGCAAAGAGGCTAGGGGATATATGAATTCATATTGTTTATTCCCTTAAAGTTAGCAAACATGTATATGGAGCCAGAATTGTAACTCTGATTGACTGATAAAAGATGAGAAGCCTTGTATATGTTTTAGAGCCATCCCCACTCAGGCTGTCTTGTGTCCCTCAGATTTATGATCTCCATATGTGTTTAACCATGGCGTGAAAAAGAAATTTTCTTAATTGAGTAGGTTGTAAACACAATAAAACAGCTGACAAGTGACAATTGGGAACACAACCTAGGATATCTGTTTCCTTTATCATTAACATGACATAACTGATTATATATCCATAAGATATTAATATAAGAAAAATCCCTTTATTCAAGATAGTGTCTTGGGTTAAAAGGCCTCATTTGTAATGGCCATAAACAGAGGAAAATGCTTAGTCAGCTTGACTTTATAGTTGTTGACATAGGAAGAGGCATTCTCTGGATTTACTCAGAGAAAAAAACACTTCAATTATGTCAGAGCATTGCAAAGTGTTATGGTAGATTAAGCTCAGAGTGAGACACCATGCTTCTCCTGATTGGCCAATCCAAGTTTTAGGCCTTTTTTGGATCTTGGGTGATCAAGATAGTTTGGGGAGTGGTCTACAGAAGAAAGCTCAAAGAAGAGAGTAAACGCAAAGCATGACATGCAAGTTCCTTGGTCTACAGATACTGGAATTCAGCTCATTGTTCTTTCTGAACAATCAAACATTTAGTTTTCTGGTAGTCTGAATTTTTTCATGGTTCAAAGTTTATAAAGACTATTTTTAGATCACCTGAAAGTTCTTTTCATTCTTTAGTACAAAATTGAACTATGAAAATGGACTTGAATTCCTTCAGTCCCCAAATAGTCTACTATTAACTCTTATGATGAACAATAAATTCCATGATTAACATTCACTCATCTATTTCCAATTAAATTGTAATACTATTTTTTAAAAGGATGCTAGACAAATATCAAATGAGTAGTTACAAAACCACTAGGTCATAGGTTGAAATGTACTTTTTATTTTTTCTTTTTCATTTGCCAAAAAGCTCAATTAATTTATACTACTTCTGTTTATTTCTGGCAAAGTACAAATATTGATATAAATTTGTGAAACATCAGTTATTTCTTATTTTTATAGAAATGGATTCCATATATTAATGGAGTTTTATGTGAACTAAATCTATCAAAAGCGTAAGAGCTAATATTTCTATATTGCTTTATGGTTTACATTACATAATAAAAAGTAATTTATAAAGAGTTAATGTTTGCAATTTGCTTTTTTTAAGCAATAGAGAATAAACATCAGTATGTCCATTTTATAGGAGGGGAAATTGTGACCTAGCAAAGTTAATTGATCCATTTACTTGTAGGAATGCAGTTAGTAGATGTTCAATTCAATAAATGCTTTGCTTCTCTATTATGCTCAAGGCACCCTCCTAAGCACTAAAAATGCAAAGACAAAATGAAATGTTTTCTTCTCTCAAGGAGCTTACTTTCTGTTGGGAGGATGCATCTAATACACATTTAACTATAATTAAAGGGAGTTTGGCAAAGGGAAGGAAGATCACTGACTCCTGCGAGAACAAGAAAGGAACCCTAGAGAAAGTGGCACCAGGGCTTATCCAGCCCCCAGATCATTCAACTGTGAAACTGAATCATTTTTTTTTTGCTTTTTTTTTTCTGGAGTGCAATTGGGGTTAAGTGACTTGCCCAAAGTCACATGGCTAGTAAGTGTGTCAAGTGTCTGAGGCTGGATTTGAACGCAGGCCCTCCTGACTCCAGGGACAGTGCTCTCTCCTCGCTGAACCACCTAGCCACCCTATGAAGTCGAATCTTGCCAAAGCTTTCTGGAGCTACTTCCTTTTGAACTTAAAAACAGATTTATGGAAGTTTTTGTTAGTTTGTACTTGTTAAATTCTATGTTGCTGGTTTGGAACAATGTTATTGAGAAAATTGTGAATCTTGAATAGGAGGAAGGTGGGAATTTTAAAATATGGATGTTAGAAGGGAAGACATCCTATGCTTTGTGCAAAAGCTCATGCCAAAGTAGTATGTAACTGGGATATAGCAGGTTGTATATAAGGATTACCATATAGGGCAGATTGACTGAGTGTGTGAGATGGTATCGTGTGATATATCTGAAAAAGTAGATTGTGCAAGGTTTTAAACATATGCATAGACGTTTGGATTTTGTTCTAGATGTAGTAGGGCACTAATATACTTTCGGGAGTAGATGAATATGTTAGTACTGAAATTTAAATATTTATTTAAATGCCGAATACTTGCCTATCTACTATGTACAAGTTATGGTAGGTGCTATGCAGAATACAAAAATGACTGATATGGTATTTGGAGGTATTTCAAGTTATTAAATATATCCCCCCCAAAAAATCTGAAGTAAACTGATTATCATAAGTGTGGAAGCTGAATGGTGAAAAGTCATAATTCAGTGGTCTCAGTGACTGATGTTCTGATAATTTATTGAAGCAGCCTGGGGATTACTTGACATCTTGTTTGGCAAAACAGATGGCATATACTAAACACTTAGCAAATGTTTGTTGACTGACTGACTGATTAAAGAAGAAAATCTTATGAAATCCATATGAATTTTTTTTCTACTTCATCTTGCTGAAATTTTAGTCAACATTAATAAAAAGGATGCATTTATTTTAATTGATTGCTAATGTTTATACTTCCTCTACACCTGTTCCCAACTATCTGGCAAAGCATACATTTCTCAAAGCCACCTCTACACAGTTGGAGTTATTTGCTCCTCATCTGGCCACTGTCCAGATTTCATTACTCCAAGGGGCCTCAATTAGAACCTTATCAATTCAGACTTATTTTTTTTTTTGCTTTTTGGAGGGCAGTTGGGGTTAAGTGACTTGCCCAAGGTCACACGGCTAGTTTTTTTTTTTGTGTGTGTGTGTGTGTGTGTTAAGTGTCTGAGGCTGGATTTGAACTCAGGTACTCCTGACTCCAGGGCCGGTGCTCTATTCACTGCGCCACCTAGCTGCCCCAATTCAGACTTATTTTTGAGCTATTTTCTTTATATTAATAAATATTATATCAAGGAGGTCCCCTCCAGCTACAGGTCTGTGATCTGAGCCAAGAAGCAACTATGCATTATCTTGAGCTTTTTCAAGAATTTCCAAATTTTTCAATAAAAGTGATTTTGGTAGAAAACTTTGAGCTCATTCTGTAACTTGGGTGACAAAAATATTTTTTGAGTTACAGATCTGAAGCCTGGAGTGCTGAAGAGTTTTCTGGCAATAATGGTGTTTGCCTTGGATTTGGTCAAGTAGTCAGAAAAAGGAAACTCCCAAAGGAGAAGTAACTTGGGAATCAGGGGAAAGGGAACACAAATGCCAAGTAATTATTTACTAATAATTATCTATTCCTATACCTCCCCATTTTTTAAAGGTAGTTTTAGATTACAATAATCAGATTCAGAATTATTGCTACAGCATTTTCAGAAGAATTTCAATACAGTTTGAATGACACTTGACTATTAGATAAAGAACATTACACCTCATGGGGATGCTAATTAGAGTCAGTAGCAATATGAATGATAGTTATAGTTTTAATACTCTCTTTGTTCTCATAAGATGATGATCTTACTTTAACACAAGTTGAATTCTAAAAATGATCTGTTAGAATACATGCATATTATATGAATGTAGAACATATGCATACATTGGCATTTAACTATTTTAGCCATTTAAATGGCTATGGACCATGCTGTCAACGTGTTATCATAGAATATCAAAATGATACTAGCTCCCAAACTAGGTGTAGCACCTATCTGTAGCCCTTATCTCAAGGTGATTCCCCTAGAGAAGACCTGGAAAACACACTTTAGCGATTTTGTGTCTCCCTCTATTTCAATAGCCTGTAGCTCATTAATCCCACTGATGTAGGATTACTAAATTTATGAATTACTAGGAAGGGTATAATCCCTTCAAAGTAAAGTTATTTAAATGAAATAACATAAAAAGTAGCAACAAATCATTTCTTCATAAACCTAAGATACCTTTTCTCATGCATAAAGAAACTGCATCTAGCCAAGTGGACACACATAGAGAACACGTGTTGGCAGGGTACAAATCTGGAGAAACAGACATATAGGAAATATGTATGTCAGGGAATATGGGAAATGGACATACATGCGTCAAATTTCTATTGCTGTAGAGTTATTCTAGTGATGTTATCATCATGCCACCCCCACTGTGTCTGCTCAATGTTGCTTGGCACATATTTTCAGGAGGTACTTGATTTTTGCTGGATTATAGATCATCCAGAGTATGTAAAGATGGACCTGGAAGAAGATCAAGAAACAGATAAAACGGGAAAAGATCTTTCAAGATTTCTATAACAGATTTTCCATTTTCAATGATGCTGGGACCATCACATATGGCTCTAACATCATGATTATGAATGTACTACATGAGGATGAAGAACTAGAAATGATAACAAAGAAAACTGAGACTGAAGGAACAGTCTATCAAGTGGATTTACACAAGATCTGTGCTGGAGTTCACCAAATTTGGGATCATCAAAGGAGTTGTTCCTGGGGTATTCAAAAAAGAAGAGAATACCAAAGGTTTTAAAAATGATCAAACTTTATTGCCAAAAAAATAAAAAAGTTATCAAAAAGCTCATCTTTTGGGGGGGGTGTGGTGGTTCTAGGGCATCAGTTATATTTTTCATAATTACCAACAACTGGGGTGGGGAACCTGAGGCCTCAAGGTCACATGCGGCCTCAAGGCTACCAGTTCCCCACCCCTGACAAACATATAATTAGTTCCTCCTATTTAGAAAAAAATACACAATTATTTACACACACACACACACACACACACACATTTGAACCAGGAGGAATTAAAGTCTCACCTCTGATACCTACTGAATATTTGACCCTGAGCAAGTCATGTTATTAACTTCTTGATTTTCTAGGCAAATCTCTAAGATTATAAATTTCTTTTTTTCCTTCTTTCCTTTAAAGGTAGACTTTAGCCAGGATATGAAAGACTTTAATTTTTTTCATTTAAACGGCATTTTATTTTCCCCAACTTCCTGTAAGGACAATTTTAAATTTTCTTTTTATAATAAAATTTTGATTTCTAAATTTTCTCCTTCCCTCCCTGTCTCCTCCCTAAGACAGTAAGCCAGTTGATATAGGTTATACATGTACAATCATATAAAATATATTTCCATATCATATTCCATATATTTTTTGTGAAAGAAGAAACAAAGGAAAAGGGAAAATCCCACAGAAAGAGATAAAATCAAAACAGTATGTGTAGATCTGCATTTAGATCCCATCAGTTCTTTCTCTGGATGTGAATAACATTTTCCATCATAAGTCTCTCAGAATTGTGTTGGATCGTTGTATTGCTGAGAAGAACTAACACAGTCATAGTTGATCATTGCACAATCTTGCTGTTAGTCCAGTTCTCCTGCTTCTGCTCACTTCACTTTGCATCAGTTTGTATAAGTCTTTCCAGTTGTTTTTTGAAATCCACTTGTCATTTCTTATAGCAAAATAGTTATATTTCTGTGCTCTAGCCTATTCAGACATTCCCCATTTGATACATATTCCTTCAATTTTAATTCTTTTCTGCCACAAAGAGCTGTTATAAATATTATTATATATGTAGATCATTTTCCCTTTTTTATTATCTCTTTGGGGTACAGACCTAGTAGTGGTATTGCTGTATCAAAGGGTATGAACACTTTCATTGCCATTTTGGCATAGTTCCAAATTGTTCTCCAGAATGGTTGCATCAGTTCAAAATTCCATCAACAGTGCATTGCCATCCCAGTTTTTTTACATGCTGTCCAATATTTATCATTTTCCATTTCTGTCATATTAGCCAATCTGATAGGTATAGGGTAGTAGCTCAGAGTTGTTTTAATTTGCATTTCTCTGGTAAATAATGATAGAGAGAATAAAATTATAAGTTTCAAAGGAGGTGCCAACTTGCCCTCATAGAAAGGAAGATGATTCACATAGACTATTTCTATACCAAAGAAATTACATGTCCAGTTCCTATCTTTATGTACATAGATATTGATATACTATATTAACATAAATATGAAGGTTCAGGGAAATGTTTTTCAACATACACATGTGAACATACAAATATACTTCTATATGTCTGTAAATATATTAGGTGCTGTCATGGACAGTAACTGGGACTCAGAACTTACCAGGAAGAAAACGAGGGATTAGATAATAACTATTATTTATCTCTTTTAGAAATCAAGTCTAATTGTGAGGACCCCAAAGTTTCTGTATGGAACAAGAACCTGTATTTTTTTAAATAAATAATCTTCCAATAAAATTATATTATTCCAGCACAGGAATCATAGTCCCCAAAACATTATAGATGAAAATTTACTTTTATAAGTGGGCTGTAACATATTAGCAAAATAGAATTATTTGCCTGGAAATATGAGTATAAAGGTTGTCTGGTATATCTGGGAAAGCAGGTAGGGAAGTCAGATAGTAAGAGTAAGTGCTGACTGAACACAGTCCAGGTGCTCTCTGGGTTTTCACACAAAATTAAATGATTATCAAGAGATATTTGAAGGCAGATGGGTTGTGGTCTCTGTAGGTAGAGCAAGTATCCATGGTAATCATGGTGTTGGGAGGCATGATTACTAACAGGTAAACTAAAAGAAATGAAGTAAATACAGAAGTCTTCAAAATAATTGGCTGCTTAAACATACATCAAGCTATATTAAGTTGCTGTTTTTGTTTTTGTATGCCTTTAAGAATGAGCCTGGGTCTGTTAATCCAGAGCTGCCATTCCAAATGATGCTTCAGTCAGAAAGAGTACTGGACTTGGTTTCAGGAGACCTGGAAATCATGTTATTTACTAACTATATATGATATTGACTAACATTTTTGCCTCTTGGACCCTGTTTCCTTATGTGTGAATTGCAACCACTGGATGAGATAATGTCAAAGTCTCTCTGTCTCTCTCTCTCTCTCTCTGTCTCTCTGTCTCTGTCTCTGTCTCTCTGTCTCTCTCTCTCTTTTACCCTTTCCCTCTCCCTCTCCCCTCCTTACATCTCTTAAATCTCACAAGTGTAATTGTGCTAGAAGCATGTAAGTTTATTTATGTTTCCAATTAACCAACCCTATGGGAAGTCAAACCATTCATACTGTGATGCCATTACCCAAGTATTACTATAGACTTAAAATTAATTGCTGGCTGTGATATTCAAGTCAATGACAAGATGATATTGCTGAGGGACATCCTATAGGAACTGAAGATATCTTATGTGTGTATGGTGACTGTAGTAATATTGATTTATCAGATAATATTCTGCTTATAATAAGAGCACAAGGAATTGTAGAAAGTAATATTTTTGAATGCCCAAACATTTAACAATATCATTATAAAAAGAATAGGTTTTATATACCGCTTTAAGATTTACCAGGAACTTAACAAGCATAATTTTGTGGTTGTTATTGGAACTCTATCTGCTGAGCTACCTAGCTGCTATTATTATCCCCATTGTGTGGATGATAAAGGAGCAGCTAGGGGGCATGCTGGATGAAGTGAAGGGTTTGGAGTCAGGAATATTCATCTTCCTAAATTCAAATCTGGCCTCAGATACTTACTAGTTGTATGACCCTGGGTCAGTCACTTAACCCCATTTCCCTCAGCTTGCTAATCTGTAAAATGAATTGAAGAAAGCAAAAACAAAGCACTCCAGTATCTTTGCAGAGAAAACCCCAAATGGGGTCATAAAGAGTTGGACATGACTGAACAAGAACAGCAATAAAAACAGACGATGAAACTGAGGGACAGAAAGGTTAAGTAACGTCCAGGATCTCACAGCTAGTAAAGATTTAAGACTGAGTTTGAGCTCAAGTCTTCCTGACATCAGGACTAACACACTATCTCCTGCACCAAGCAAGCTGTTTAATAGATCTCTGATTCCATCATTGTAATCCTGTCCTCCAGTGGGGGAGACTTCAGGGCATCCATGCTGGCAGTCTTGTGAAATACCCTTCTATATTCCCTCATAAATTTTCTCCAGGGAGTTCGCTCATTGTCTTGGGAGCCTGTAAATATTTATTCATGATGTATAGGTATAAAGTTCTGGGACAGGCAAAATTAATCTGTGTTGGAGTCAGTACAGTTAGCGTATGGTTTAAGAGAAGTCATGGAGGATATGATTCTATTATTAAACAAGAAATAATGAAAAATAATTTCTAAGCCAAATTAGAAGGCTCTTTTTTTCCCTCTATCCAACCTCATTGACTTAAATATGAAGTATCCTATCACTTGAGAAACTTACTTAGATTAAAATTCTATTCTAGGGGACAGGAGCCTTTAGAGACAATATGGTCTGGCTGCAAGGTTCAGATGCTTTTTTTACTTGCTGAGCGTCCAAGCTTCAATGGGAGTCAAAGAGGGCTTCTTAGAATATATATCTACCTGTTCTTTCCTACTTTTTTGAAATGTTTCCAAAATGCATCCTTCTGCCTTGATAGTTATCCCTACAATGTATTCCTGAGGTGGAATTTTAAAGGTCAGTTATTAAGAGAAGGGACGGATCACTATCATTTGTTGTAAAATGATTTGTCTCTTCAAATGATCCAATAAAATAACTATATCTATATGTGTATTTATGTATCTATGTACATATATGTACACAAAATCACATATAGACAAATATTATAATATAGAATAATACATTTCAGACTTTAACAGCACCTGAACATGTTGGTTTTTCCTTGTATATGTGGAATGCATAATAGAATTTTAAATTTCACATAATTTTAAGGTTGATGAGGAATCCCTCCAAGGAGCTACTACTTCTACAGGAATCCTATTCCATTTCTCAGTAACTGTTTGATTTTTCCCATATGACCAAGGCATAAGGTGCATCCTGCAGCTTCTACATGTAACTCCTAGATCTAACATCTTAGAATAAGCAGAATAGGTCACTTCTTCCATATGACAGTCTTTCAGATATGGAAAACACTTTCATTGTCACCCTAAATCTTTTTTATCCAATTTAATTAAGCCTCAATTAATTAACTTAATTTTCACAAGAAATGGTATTTAATCCTTTTGCTATTTTGGTTATTCTTCTCTGGATGATTGAGATCATCAATAACAGTTCTCCCAATATGGTCTGTCAATGAGTTTCTTTGTTTTGTTAGGAGATTCAGCCTAAGAAATTCATCCTCATATTACATTAACATTTTGCACCTGCCAAAAATAGCAAAAGAAAGAGGAACAGTCTTGTAGATTTGGGGGACATTGGAGAGAGCCTTTAACTACTCCAGACTTTTGCCTGTTTTTTAAACATAGTCTCTTAATTATAGTTCCATATGTAAATGATACAATATCATCGAATATAAAAATTTTTAGATGACTAAGTGAGGGTCACCCAAAAGACAGTGAAGAAGTATGAGGTGGGCATGAGTGCAACAGGTAATCAGTGAAGATTCATATGGGAGGAGTAGGATAAAAGATGTGATAAAGAAAGAAATATTTGAAAAGCTGGCATGTAAAGCAGTTTACACATGGCTCATTCATCTTTGTACTCCTCTTTGCCTAATACATAACAGGTACTTAGTAAATATTTAAAATGATTTGGATATTTGAATGATAACTTCAACGATTCTTCTTTGGTCTAAATATGTTAAATCACCAAAGAAACCAACTGGCTTTTAAATCTAGAGGTCATCATTTTAAGACTACTTTCAGAAAGATTCAATAGTATATATGCTTACTTTCATGGGGGTAATGATGGATTTTAGACTCTGGGAAGCCCCTTGAATCTTCCCATTTGATGAGACATTTGCCTGAGAGCATAAGCCTTTCATTATCACTAGGTCCAAATGTCTGTTACTCTTTTTTTTGTTTGTTTTGTTTTTTGGAGGGGGGGCAGGGCTATAGGGGTTAAGTGACTTCTCCAAAGTCACACAGTTAAGTGTCTGAGGCCAGATTTACTTAAGTCCTCCTGACTCCAGGGCCAGTGACCTATTCACTGCACCACCTAGCCTCCCCTAAATCTCTGTTTCTCTTAACCTAGCCTAGCCCTCTATTCTCCAGCTGCTATGCACCCTTGATCCTATCAAAAATATCTATACCCAACCTGTCACCCTTAAAGTAGCCCAGCCTTCCATTGTTTGTCATTTCCAGGTAGACATCAGCTATTTCTCACCCTTAATCCCCTTCCGGGGGTCTGACCTCAGTTCCATCAAAGATCCTCCTTAGACTCCTCAAGACCCTCATGAAACCCTTCCCCTAGATCCCTCCCACATTCTTTCTGTATATAAGATCCATCTTTCAGATTGTTTTGGCCCACTTGTCAATACAAGCATAAAAAATACTTTAAAAAATACATAAAAAATACTCCTTAAGATGCTACCCATTATGACAAATCTTTAATAAATTTTCCTTTTCTGTGGCTGAGAGACAGCTTGAGTCAAGTTCATTTGGCAGGACCTGTCGTGTTGGTATTTTGGGGTCTTGAGCACCACTAAAGCCTCTATTGCTTATTTTCTCTATATTTTCATAGAAACATCCTTCGTTTCCTTCTCCATCATGCTTATCTTCTATTTTCATTTTATCCTTGAACTCCTCAACTCAGGATTTTGATTTATGTTATTTATTCATCATTTTTTATCATCTACTCCTATACCCAAACTCCATTTTTGTACTATGAGAAGTCATCCATATGGCTCCTTTGATAGACATAAGCATTAAATCCTTCATGCAGAAATAATTAATGTCTCTAAATTCTATGTTCTATCCCACCATATTGGAGAGTTTTACATGCATTTTTGCCACTGAACTATGACTGAAATAAATAGTATCTGCTTGTGTTATGTTCATTTTTATTATTGTTGTTTGGAAGGAGGAGTGATTAGGAAAGCCATGATCAAACCCTGAGAATAAGTCATTCAGAGTACAAGCCATTCTAAATCTTATACTTTTGTCTCAGTTGCCTGTCCATTATATTCTCTAATAACCTTATATCAGCTCTACTGGGGAGAAATGGAATTGATCAAGATTTCCCTGATCAGTAACCCCTGTCCCCCAATACATTGGAAAACACATCTGCAATATGGTAGAGACAAACACTAGTAAATCTCTGAGTTCTTTCATTTGGAACATGTCTAATATATTATTTAAAACCCTTTTACTATTTATTCTATCCCTTTTGGACCTGCTACCACTTTGACTCATTTTTTCCTTCATTCATAATACTTTCCAGGACATTTTTCTCATTCATTTCATCTTTATTAGCATTTCTTATGTTCATCCTACCTATTTTAATGCTAAGGTATTGTTTTGGCCAAGCAGCTTTAAGCAAAGGGAAACATACAGTCTTAGAAGCTTGTCTCCTCTTTAAAGATTATGGAAGCTTATCACTGACAATCTTTTAGTTTGTCTTTTAAAACATATTGGTAGGCATGAAGAAACACTTAACACAGATTTCTGCCTGAATTAGAAGAATAAATATTTGAAGTGCCAATGACTTGCATGAGAAAAAAACAAATAATAAGATTACAGATATACAGTTAATGATTGATTTTGTTTAGCAAGGAAGGTCTTTGATTTAACCTATTACAGCACATAAGGCAAAAATATATCTAAGTTCTTGTGGGGATTCTAAACTATTTTGTAAATATAACATTTTCTTTGAGAAAGAGGTCAGACTAAATACTATTCTCTCATTCTTTTCTCTGGCCTTAAAGAAAGATCTTCTAATCTCTAAAGCTGACCTGCCATTCATTCTTATGATGCCAGGTTAGCTAAGTGGGTAGAGTGCTGAATTTGGAATCAAATTAATTGCCTTGAAAACTTCCTAGTTCTGTGACCCAAGGCAAATAACTTCTCTAGGCCTTAGTTTACTCCCTTTTAAAATAGAAATAGTAATAGCACCCACTTCAAAGAGGTGTGGTAAATATTGAATAAGAGAGCATGCCAAGTGTTTTTACAAACCTTAAGGAACTACAAAACTCCTATTAATATTGTTGTTGTTGTTAATTTTCCCTGTCCTCCCTCCTTGAACGTGAGATATGAAGGTTTTCAGAAAAAAACAAACTTACTCCTTCAAACATAGCAAAATTCCCAGTTTACTAAGAGGTAGTGGGAGGGGGAAAGGGGGAAGGAGAGGAATTACTTAATGAATCTTTTTGTCCCTTTTGGCTCCTAAGAAATATTCCTTAAATTCTTTTTTAATATTATTCAGGACTACTTAAATGACAAATACATACTTATGTATGTATATTATGTAACTATATATAAAATTGTATTTCTTTTTGTTTTAATTAAACATTTTTAAAAGTTTTGAGTTCCAAATTCTATGTTTCCCTCCCATCTCCCCAAGACAGTAAGCAAACTGTTATAGTTTATACAAGTGCACTTATATTTTTCTTACTTCAGGACATTTTGGTATGATAGTATTCAGTTATTCATTTGTCCTTATTGGCTTTGGTTTTGTGAAGATGTACAGTTTCTCATTGCAGACAGATATTCCATGGATAATCCTTCCATATACCAAGTCCTCAGTTACACAAATTAGTCTGGAGGAGATGTTGGACCACTGACTTTAAGTAATTTGACTATTGCTGAGCAGCCAGTAGTCAAGGCAGATTATTAATTCATAAATTCTTGACTTCAAATCTCTATCTAGTAATTATTAAAGGATGGAATTCATGTGTTTTTAATTTCACATAGGATATGAACAGCAGAGTTTTTCCCTCCTCCTTCAATATACAAACAAGCAATCTAGCTAAGAGTTGTCAGAATAACATTGAATTAATCTGGGATAACACATTTAAATCATTTTAAAGCATTCTTTTTGATTGACTACTTTGTTTTAACAATCATTTTAAAGCATTCTTTTTGATTGACTACTTTGTTTTAACAATCTATAAGTTACTTATATTTAGCTTTTCTACTCTTTACTATCTGTTAATGCTATTTTTATTTTTCTACTGTCACTCCCCCCCTTTTCAAAATACAGATTTCAAACTACCAATCTAAATATGTCTCCACTTTGGACCTTTTATTGTTCTTATTCTGGTTCTGTGTGATTTCCTTATTTTCTTCTTTCCCCCATTCTACTATTTCCTTGTCCAAATCTGTTTTTTCTTGTGTCTGAGGTCATTTCATTCAAGATAAATGTTGCTGAATGACACGGTGGCACAATATGTCTTAGAACAGCAATAAAAGATACCTTTTTTTCAATGTTCCAGTGGAAGGTAATAACATATTAGTTTAAAAATGCTTCAAACAAAGTAGGAATATTTGTAATACTTTTCATTATATTTTTTATGCTTAAGTTTATATCAGCATTTTTTAATATATTGAATTAAAATTTTCCTTCTCTCTGAACTAAATTCATGTTGGACTAGCTTTAGAAACCTGGCTTATTTTAGGATAATTGTGTGCCTATTCTGTCAGTTTTAACACATTCTAAAAATATGGTGAAACTTTTTTATAGATTAAAATATGTTTTGGAAAGTTATGCTTTTAAGGAACTAGATAAAAACTTTCTAGAAAAAAAGTTTCTATACTGTATTCAGTTTACTCAATTTTGACTAAAGAGTTATAAGTCATATGAGTTAAATGCAAGTGAAACATGTTGTATAAACTACTTACGTATCATGGAACATTAACTTCTCAAATCAATTCCTTTACAATTTTTTCCCCTTATACCTGAATTTTTTTTACTGGTTTTTACTGTTATAGCAAATTTATAAAGGAAACTTCCTCTGACATTCATTACATAGCTACAGCTGTTCTACAACATATTTTATGACTGCATATTAGGTTATATTATATGGTACTGTGTTAAATCATACTTGTTACATATAACAATATCATATTTTATGTTATGCTCTAGTGTCTTGTATCAATGAATATTTAATTATGTAAGTTTAATATACGTAATTTTATCCTAGAACTAAAGATATTCTCTAGCGGTAGAGAGGACATCAGAAGTAATCTAGGCAAGCTTCCTTTATTTTACATTTGAGGAAAATGAGACCTAGGCAGATCAGGTGACTTGCCCAAAGTCCCATAGTCAGGGTCTGTCAGAGTTAAAACTTGAATAGAATTCTTATTTCCTGTCTGCCTGACTCTCTATCCACTATACCATATTGCTTCTCAGTACCACTAAATTTAGATAAATTGGATACATGTTTCAGTTTCTAGGTTTCAAATTGGATAACGTTGCCACTATTTCTTCAAGTTTAATTTTGAAAGTGAGGTACCCTCTTATTAATTCTTAACTTTCATTTTGGTCCTAAAATTCTGAGTCCATTTCTCAGCAAAGACGTATTAGAAAAAAAAATTATTGTTTTGCAAACATCATCACTTTTATTTTAATAAAGAGCATTTTGTAGTTTTTAGTCATATATTTCCTATGTGTGGGCTTTTTTTTGGGGGGGCAGGTAAGCTCCCAAGTACTTTATCACATTATGTAATTATCTTAAATGGAATTTCTCATTCTACCTCTTCCTAGTGGGTTTTCTTTTTAATAAACAGAAATATGGATGATTTCAGGATTTAATCTATATTAGATAAAATATACTGAATGCCTATTAAGAATCATCTTATATTTATTGTTACCTATGGAGTGAGGTGGGATATGGGAAGGAAAGAAGGAAAGGAGGATTATTATTTTCCTAATTTTTATTTAAGGTGGTAAAAAAAATCTCAGAAATACTTGTACACATTTCAAATGGCATGGTGATTTAAAAGAAGGCATACATATGAAGAAAATAAATATTAATTCATAACTTTTTAATTTATTTTAATACATTAGGCTATTTTCAAAATTTAAGTGCATTCCAACAGATAACTAGTTGAATTTTTATTACCTTCAGATTGTTTTGTTTTGTTTTTCCCAGTACAGGACTAAATGTATATTTTAGACTGGACAGTGCCAAAAAGCATATGTTTCTTTTCTCTTCTGAACTTTAATAAGCATTTGGTGGGTTTTTGATGTTCCTAGATATCCGTGGAATACAAGAGTTTTTGGACAAAGGGTCTCAGCAGGGGATGGATGTGGCACTTCAAAAAGTAGAGAATAACATCAACAGAATGATCACCGCTCTCTTTGATACAATGAGAATAGAAGAATTAAACCGCTATCGAGATACACTTAGAAGAGCCATTCTGGTGATGAATCCTTCCACAGCCAAATCCTTCATTACAGAGGTAAGTAGAAATTACATTGGCAGTGTGAATGTAGCATAAAGAAATGTATGTTTGGGTGCAGAAAATAAAAAAAAATTTGGAGAAGTGCCAAGAAATTAACTCTGCAACTCTCATTAACACTAATGGGAAATAACAAGGCAAATTCTTTGCTCATCACGTTTACCCCAACTATCCAGTTAATTGCTTAGAATATTTGTATTTATGAGTATTTAGGCACAAAGCCAAAGGGAGTTTAAAAAGTTTTATGATGATTTAAAAGTTATGTAACTGAATGAATGATTTTAAGTCCACCAATAAATTTGAGATTTCAGTGCAACCTAATTCTTAACTTTTTTTGGCAAGCCATAAAATTTGCAGTCATCTTATTAGTAAAGATTTACTAGAAGAAAATTCGTATTGCTTAAACATCATATTTTTTGAAAAACATACAGCAGATTCGCTTTTGCATTGTAAACTACGTAGCACCATTAGTAATGAAAACTGCAAAACTTTCAAAGAAATGAACTCAGTTCTTTTTATGTTTCCACATCCTCATATATTTTTAGTGTATTTTTCCATTTATTTCCTAGATGAAGATTTCTTAAAAACACAATTAAAACTACCCTGATGGCCAATGCAAAGTAAAAACATTCTCTTTATTCTACAGTCTTTTTATTTTTCACTCTAATTTTGTGATACACTCTCAGCTGCTTCCAGGTTCAACATCACTGTTTCTATGGTAATTAGTGTTCAACTGATGGCCTAAGGGGTCATCTAATGCATTATTCTATTGTGAGATTGTATCAGAGCTATAGAAACAATAACAAAATAATGCAAGACATGAACCAATATAAAAATAAAGTAATCTTAAAACATTTTCTCCATCCACACACATCAATATATCAAAGATCTTTGATTTCATTAGTGGAAGACCCCGACCCTAACTCAGAGTACAGTTGAGTCTTAATGTAATACATAAATCTTTTAGATTAACCTGAAGTTCAAGGGCTATGCTATTTTGTCAGAGTATCAGGGAATGAATTTGAACTCAGTTTTTCCTAACTCCAAGACTAGAATTCTCTCCAATAAACCATACTTAATCTTTGCCCATATACAGGATGGTACAAACTCAAGACAGCTGCATGGCACAGTGAATAGAGCACTGGCCCTGGAGTCAGAAGCACCTGAATTCAAATTCAGCCTCAGACACTTAACATAAAACTAGCTGTGTGACCTTGGGCAAGTCATTTAACCCCAATTGCCGCTCCAAAAAAAAAAGATGGTACAAACTCTTCCACTTTTAAGATAAATAACCTAATTCCCCTTTCATTCATAATTCTCCAACAAATAGAGTACGTAAAACATGTCTACTTCGCACTGGTCATCAAGGAAGTTTTATTTGTGTGATTAGCTTATGGTCAGAAAAAGATACCTGCCCAATTCATGGATCTGAGATCCCTTAGTTACTCTCAAACTAGTTTTACCCATTTTGTCACATAGGGGAATGTTCGTTTTACCAAAGAAATTGGTGTTACAATGGTTTTCTGAAAGAAATTAAAAGAAGTGTTAATCAGATCCTCTTATTCATATTACTTCTTGTATTTTCTTGCAGTTTTCCTCTTAGTTTGAGAGACCCAGAAATAGTTTATATTTCTCAGAACTACTATATTATAATAAGGTTAATTTTTTTTTAATGCTGTAGCCAGTAAAGGTATTTGGTAAGCTGTAGATGAGAAATGGCACTTCCATGGGCTATGTCTTCAGGTGCATCCCCTTTCACTGTCTGAGTAGTACAAAATACTTTGGTCTTACACAGATGACAGGGAAGGAAGAAAAAGGTGGCAATTCTTATGAATGCTTACTGGGAGTGGGCCTCAATTCAACAGAAAACAAATTGTATCATAGCACCAAAGTTGGTTTTCCACTAGTTATCTAGGAAACATAAAATCTTATAGCCCCAAGGTTTGGTTATCACTTTGTCTTATTTCTTATGGAATTTGGCCAAAATCTGCAGTTCCCTGCCAAGGAGTCCACAGCATGACATCAATTTCTGCTCACTATCACCTCGCTTGATATGTAGAAAAAGAATAGTAGTTCTTAATGAAGGTTAAGTCATACTAATTTGAAAAATATGTTTACATGTTTATTTTCTAAAAAATGAAAAGTCATGTTGAATATTTAGCCCAGTACTGAAGTATGAAATGTGTAATGGCAGAATAGCAATGCTACTTTAAAATAAGTCACATAGAATTACTTCACCAAAATTTGTCTCTGTTCTCTTGTTCAGCCATGTCTAACTCTTTGTGAACCTGTGGATAATACTGTCCATGAAGTTTTTAAAAAAAATTTTCTGGAGTAATTTACCATTTTCTACCTCACTGCATTTAAAAAAAAACAGAGATTAAGTGACTTGCACATATGTATCTAAGGCCATATTGGAAATCAGGTATTCCTGAACCCAGGCTCAGTGCTTTATCTACTAAGCCATGGAGCAAAATTCCTTCCTCCCAATATACTATGCCACCTCAATAAACAAGAACAAATTTGAGTTCCACTTTGAAACGTAGTGATATAATGGTCACTTTCACTACTTTTCTTGCAAAATAGTTTTCTTTTGAAAACATTGTTAAATTATAGTACAGAAAAAATAAGAGAAAATGTTAACAATAGCTCATTGATATGGGAGTTACTAACTGTTATGTGACTTTGAGTCTGTTGATATAAAGAACTTATATTATGAAATATCTTCACCTAAATCCACTCCCTCCTATAATTTTTTCAAAAGATCCCTGCAATTCATTCCTATACAGGTTGTCTTAGCTTCACCTAATACTTCAAAACAGCTTTATTCAGTCCATAAACATTCCAGAGGTGGCCTCACAAACAAAATGTCCTATCCTCAGCCTTAGATTTTCCCAGGTTAAATGTGGCTGCTTGGGGTAATAATTATTCAATGGATAGCCCGAGGCCCCATCTGATTTATTACTCTATTGCTAGACCATTACCAAGAAACATAAATCCAATAGCAGAATCATTTCATTAAGACATGAAACAACATAAATAACAAAGGAGGAAAGCAACTAGTCAAATATTCACTGAACCCATACATAATGCTCTACAAGTGCCTATACCTCCATGGAAGTCACAGTTTTGTTCTTTTTTTCCTTGTGATTCTTTGCCATAACAAAGGGACACACTTTCTTTGGAACTCACAGTGTCAGTGGTGGATAAATAATAGTATGGTACCCACTTGCCTCTTGGAGTCACTTTCCAGGTACATTGTTATGTTTTTCAGTCATGTTTGACTCTTTGTGACCCCATTTGATGTTTTTTTGGTTTTTTTTTTTTTGGTAAAGATACTGGAGTGGCTTGGCATTTCCTTTTCCAGTTCATTTTACAGATGAGGAACTGAGGCAAATGGGGTTAAGTGATTTGCCCAGTGTCATATAGCTGGTAAGTGTCTGAAGCCAGATTTGAACTTTGGAAGATGAGTCTTGCTGACATAAGGCCCTTGGGCTCTATCCACTGTCCCAAGTAACTGGCACACCAAATACATACATATAAGCTCTCAGTTTGGAAAATAAACAGGACTTATGATTTTATTAATATAGTTAACTCCTATGTAAAGAAATTCTCTCTACCAAGAGAGATCCTATAGTTTTCTTAGAAAGTTGCCTACAGTACTAAAATGAGAGGTGCCTTCTCCAGGGTGACATGCTGCTATGTGTCAGAGGAACATTTGAACCCTGAACTTCCTGGCTTTCTGGTCTTAAACATGAATAGGAAAGGAGACAACTGTAAAGCCATGCATGAGCAGCTTTCCAAAGGACTGCTGCTATGAACAGCTTTCACCGTTCTGCTTACATACTATAGTGAGCTCTCTATTCAATAACAAATCAGATCAAAACATTCATAAAACATCAAAATACAGCATTCATCATGTCACAACTCAACAACTTATCATGAAAATGGCCACATAGTTTTCACCAAAGTGTTCACATAGTTCTAAACAAAGTACATTCATTTAGTCAATCACAAAATCCTTAATTCAATCAGAAAGTACAAAAGTCAAAGTTCTCCACCCCTAGGTCATGGTAGATCATTATCTTCTCAGTCAGTACACAGTATCAAAGTAAAGTCATCTTTCAGCTTGATTCAAGGCTGGCTCTGAGCTTCCATGGTTCTTCTTCCATGATCCTAGCTCCAACTGTCACCTGGATTCAACGGCAGGCAGCTGCCAGTTCCTTGTCCAGCTCCTTGTCCAGTTTTTCATCCAGTTCCTGCTCCATATTGAAGTTCACAGTGTCCAGTCCACCTCAAGTCCTTCACAGTTCCTCTTTCTGGGAAGGCAAAGCTTGATAGAGTCACAATAATGTTTATACACATTGCCAGCACTATCATCAATTCACTATCTGCCTGTGAAATGAGTTCAGACCCACCGACAAGGTCTGAGAACTCAACACACATCAACATAAAAATCAACACAGATCCACAAACAAGGTCCAAGAGGTCATCATAAATCATCAGTAAAGTCCCAGCACCTCCAAAACCCTCCTGCAGGACCTCTGTATACATACAGTCAGAAAATCCTCTTTCAAGGCTTCCAGTAAGATCCCAGAGCTTCTGTACAAGGTATCACAAACAAACATCAACACAGACAGAGCAGACAGAGTGTCACGATACCACAAGTTTTCTCCTTCTTGACTCTGCCACCACAAGAGTCTTCTCCTCAGTTCTGCTATCTGCACCTGGGGCTCTCCTTATATATGGTCATTAGCTCCTCCCCTTCCTGTTGCAAGAGTTCATGAGCTCTAGGGTTCACAAGTTGTGGAGTTCACAAATTCTGTTTCTTAACAGACTTGATACAAGACTCAAAAGAAACCTGAACTGAAACAAGGTGGTAATTCAATAGCTGAAACAAGGTGTGAACTCCTTCTGTGTTTGCCATTATAACAACTAAATCATATTAAAGGATCTCTGTGTACCTCATATTTGACTTAGTGTTAAAGTTTACTTCTTTTCTAAATTTTACTACAGTTTTATGTATTTTGTTAAATGTTCCCTAGTTACATTTTAATCTACTTTGAGTCATACTTGGAAGTATGATCCATGAGTCAGATGTGACCCATATATTTGACATCTCTATATTATAAAACTTTTACTGTCTTTAGGAGATAGAATCAGAGGAATTTCTGTTGTAGTAAATGAAGTCTTTACTATGTGACTACCATAAGATTATTGCATATGTCCTTGGGTGTTTGAAACAGCTGAGATTGTTCAAAAATCTGTTAAACATGGTATCTGTGAATACTTGAAGTGATACCTCTTGTTCCCCTCTGTCATATACCTACCCCAACCTCAATATTCTTTGGACACTCCACAAAATAGTAAAATGATATTATCTTTGAAAATGAAGGGATAACATTTATTCTTATATGAATTTGGGTCATCAAATGGAAAATGAGAGTGGATGGGGTTTTGTCATGAGTTATATAATTACTGATTTGAAGTGCCAAAAGTCACCTCTGAACTTGTAACTAATACCAGATAGCAGAAACCCAAGAAGCCATTAGATTTTTATTAGAGATATAAAAAATGTTAAATTATTGTATTCCTTATGTGTAGCACTTGCATAATACATATCATGTGCATATTTTATGTTAACATATTAGATGTTAAGTAAATGGTTCATTATTTTAAAAAATAGCATTTAAATGGACTTAGTGAACTAAATACTAACTCTAGCATAGAACAACAATTAAAAATAAGCTTATTAGTTAGCTAAAAGTTATTGCAATGTGTGGTAGTGCTTAGAGAGCTTGCCTAAGAAATAGTAAGACCAAACCTCAAGTCTTGTCTGAGACACATATACTGATTGGGTGATCTTGCTTGGTTGAGTTATCTTTGCAAGTCACTTAACCTCAGAGTGATTGCCACAAGCACCTCAAAAAAATAATAAATTGCAAAAAGGAAAAAGATTGTTTTGCCCAGGTAGAAAGATTTTTCTGGATGGAAACATAAAAACCTAGTAAAAATATTCATGTATGTAATTTAATAATTGGGGAGAGAGAACACTTCTCTTGGAGCCAGGGGAAATGTGGTTCATATCCTGCCCCTGACACATGCTGGCTGAGTGATCCTGGACCATTTCTGAAACTCTCAGTACTCTAGGAAACTCTACAAGTTTAAGGGAAGATACTTTTCTACATCGGCAATTATCTCACTAGGATTTCTCTATATCAATGAAATGAGATTCAATAGCCACCCTTCATCCTATGGAAATATTATTTTCATAAATTTAACAACCTTTCATAAAGCAGTTCTGGTCTAGAAGGCTGTCTGTAAGGCATTAAAATTACTATGCTAGGTGTGTTTTCAACTGAAAGTCAGACAGAAAAGCACATCTAATTATCCAGAAACAATAATGTTTAACAAGTGTAGAGCAAAAGGTTTAATAAAATAGAGTTCCTTTAGCCTTGCTCTTTAATGACTAGAAAGGAAAAGTTAATCATGTGATTTTTAGATTATATTTTTCAGACTTTAGACATAGGACTTATTATACACCCTTGAAAGTCTTTGGAAAGTAATAAATGTTTTTTGATTTTGTGCTTTACCACTATTTCAAGGGCTGCAAGGCTCTTAGGAAAAGATTGGAGCTATATACAGCCACATAAATCAACCTATTGTGATGCTTGCAGAAAAAAATGACAATGATGTACGTAGAACTTGCCTTGGAATGACTAGGGTAAGCAGAGATAGCTCTGGGTTAAGTGTGATGTTGGCTTTTAATCTGAAAGCCTTGTACCCTTTAGGCACAGCAAATGGGACCTTTGTCACTAAGTACCACTTTTCTGAAAAAGTCCATCAAATCTGGTTTTCAATTGGGCATTAAAAAAAAACATTAAGGCCTTTTTCTCAGTAGAAATATATCAATTTGTTAAAAGAGGGAAAGTTTTTACTTACTTTTGATGACCTATATCCTTTATAATTCCCTTTATAAAGACTTCAGGCAGCTGGGTGTAAGGTCTTTTTGGCTACTAGAGATCACGGTTCTAATCATGGTGACTGTGAATAAGCTTGGGTTGGATTTTTTAGAATCAAAAGCTTATCCTAGAGGGAGGGATACCTTTATTAAAGAAGATGGTCTTTTCCTCAGGTTCCTAATTTATGCGTTCTTCACATAGTTCCTTAACAAGAATTCTTGTTCTGTTTTGCTGTAATTCTCTGTTTTGATCTTCTTAATATTACGGTGTTTTAGATAGCAGTACATGGAGTTCTGTGTCCATTGTGCCCTGACTCTTCAATGGAAGGAGATTAATTTGCTAAATTCTTCACTAGGACCAAACAGTTACTATGATAATGCAGCTTACAATCTGTTTTCTTCTTTACATTTCTAGGTAAATTGTGTTCACTATGCGTGATGTTTTCCTCTTTCTGATTATTTTACTCTGACTTTGTTCATTTTTCATAATTTCTCTGAAGTCACCATATTCCATATTTTTATGATGACAATATTCCTTAACATTAATGTGACATTTCACTTAGCCATTATTCAAGCAACAGATCCTTATCTCATTAGAGTTGTTTTCTAGGTATCACAAAAATTTCTGCTTTGGATATATATGTATGTATGTATGTATGCATGCATGTATATATACATATGTATATATACACATATAACTGTGCATATGTGTATATTTATGTGTATATGCACATGTGTGTATGATTATATACATGTTTGTATGCATGTACATGTATCACTTGCCTTTCTTTAGAGTGTATTTCTAGCATTGGGATCTATGGATTAAATATTATTTTAGTGACTTATTTTTAATGTAATTGCAAATTGTTTTACAGAATAGTTAGTCAAATTTACAACTCCACCAAGAGCATTAAGGTTTTTATATTACTCTAATCTTTCAAATGTTTACGATTGCCATATTTGAAAATTGGAGAGATGTGAGGTGAAACCACAGAATTACTGTGTTTTGCATTTTTAATTACTAGTCATTTGGATTAATCTTTTATAGAGTTGTAAATAAATTATAATTCATTGCAGAATTGTTTCTTTGTCCTTTGTGAAATTAGTCCTCGCCCTATATATCTGTGTCAGTTCACATATAAACTAGTAATTAAAACCTTGTCCAAATTTTAGGGTGATTAAAATGAAAAAAACTCTAATCAGTGGCTTCCATCCTTATTTTGGCTGCATTGCTTTTGTTGTAAAAGCCTTTCAATATCAAGTAATTAAAATTCACTTTTATCTTTTGTGATCGCTACTCTCTGTTGATAATGTCTTAGAAAGATACCTGATCATATTCTCTCTTGCTGTCTTTTTTTAAGTTTTGATGTTTTGTATTTTGTTGCATGTTCATTTGAACTTGTTGTATGGTGAAATATTTTAGTTCAAACCCAACCGATTCCAAATCATTTTGTTCTCCCCACCTCCGGAATTTCTTGTCAAAGAGAGACCTATCTACCAAGTAACTTGTTTTCTAAGGTCTATTGAACTCCATATTATTAATTTTGGTTGCTTACAATTCTTCCTTATCTAGGGTGTTTGATTTAGCTTCTGTTCTTTCTTAATCAGTACAGATGACTTCAAAGATTAATACTTTACATCATTGAGACCTGGATTTAATACCCTTTTAATTTCTACATTATTGTTATTTACCTTCCCATTTTATATATTTAAAAAAATTGTCAGCCTCTATAAAGTCCCCGTACTTAGTCCTAATGATACAGTACTAGCATCTAGCAGCTAGTAGTATCATCATTTTAGATTATTGGCACAGCACAACTCCAAATAATGAATTTGATACCAATTATATAATTCAGTATTTATTTCTATAAACTGATTTATAATTGCATTTACCTTGATGTTGGGAGGCTAACAGTGATTTCATAAATTTTGTAGTTTTATAAGTTCATATGTGTGTGTGTATTTTTTTCTCTTATCCTTTTTACGTTTATATAGAAGTTTGAGGATTTCTGTATATTTCCTTGGTATCCTGATGTTTTATCAAAACTATTGTCTTATGCAGTTTCTTTGATGATTCTTTATATAAACTACCATTGTAACTAAATTAAGTATAATGTGTTTCACTTTTGCTAAAGCATAAAACTTTATATCTCCTCTTTTTGCTCTTTCTGGAAACTAATATTTCTATGTGAAATAATAATATGGAGATGGGATATCCTTGATTGCCTGATATGTTTATTAGAAAAACTTCTAGTATTTCCCTATTGCAAATAATGTAAACTTTTGAATTTATATTATCTTTCTTGTTATTATATTACAGACAGACCTTTTATGGTCATCTTCTTTAGGGATTTTAGCATGTGTAATAGCATTTAAAGGCTTTTACTAAATTTATTAATGTAATCAAAAAGTTAGGTTGTGCTTTTTATGTGATGAATAATGCTCACTATTTCCTTGCTGTTAATATTTTATCCCCATTATAAAGTAAGTTTATCAATAATGAATATAATAACATATATGTGCATCTATACATAAATATATTCATATCTCTATCTTCTGGGGCATCTTCTATTCCTGTAGTATTTATAAAAATAATTTTCTTGCTTTAGGACATAAACTAAACTTTTTGAAGCAATATTAAATAGTGACAATGATATATACTTCACTTTCCTTACAATATCCTTCATTGGTTTATATATGAAGATGAATTCCCATCATAAAAGAATAGTATAGTTCTTTCTCATTTTTAAAGAATGATTTGAAAAGTCTAAATGTAAGTGCTCTTTAAATGCTTGAGAAAATTCACAGTTTGATGAGTTTAAACCAGAGTCTCCATTATTTGGTTGGTTGTGGGTGTGGGATTGGGTGTAGGTATGAATGTGTGATTTGTTCAATCTCCTGTCTAAGTATGGCTTATTTAATCTAGGTATTTTATATTCTCACATTTTCTATATTGTAATCAATACAGTATATTCTGTATACTTATTTTAATTTCTTTTCAACTTATAATGATTTACCTTGTTTGTTTTTAATGTGGTAATTTAATTTTCAGGCCTCTTTTTGGTCATATTGTCTGAGAGTTTGCCAATTCTGCTCGTTGAAGCAGCTTTCTTTTTTTATATCTTTTCCATTAGAACTATTTTGTATGCACATATATATGTTACATATGTACATATATAATATATGTGTGTGTGTATATATATATATATAAATGTATTTCTCCTTCAATTTTTGAGAATTCCATCTTTGAGGCTTATTGTTTATTTCCTTTTTAGAAAGTTGTATAGTGAGGTCAATCATCTGTTCTCATAAATTTTCAGATAGATAACTTTTATTCTGATGACTGGGCTGAATTCCAGAAATTTTGACATATCGCCTTATCATTATCATTTCATCTAATATTAATATCAACTCTTTATGTATTTTTCTTGTCTCATTTTTTTAAATTCAGGATATAATTAATGAGGCTCCATTTGGATGTGTCTCCTCTTTTGCTTTTATTGTCAATATTAATGAATTTTAAAAATTTTGTTGTGATCTGTAAAGCTATATTTATTATTTCTACTTTTAAATGTTAATTGAAATATCTCTGTATCCTATAATTTGATAAATTTTAACACTCATTCAGATCTACTATTAGTCTTTTCAGTCTAACTTCATATACAATTTGTTCAGCCTTATATATTCATTTTTATTTCTGCTTTCCTTACATTTATCAAGCTCTAAGACAGAAATATTAAAATCCTTTATGAAAATTGCTACTTTTTGAAATTCAGTTAATATTTTCTTATGAATTTTTAATAAATTATATGTGCATATACATTTGGTATTGATATTTCTTATTGTCTGAGTAATTTAATCCTAATATGGTTTTCATTTTTATCATTTTTAAATTTAAATATCTAAAAAAAAATCTCTTATTCCTGTGCCCCACCACATCAAAAAAGAAAAATTAAACCTCTCTTGAGAAATATACCTTATGAAACAAAAAAGAAAAAAAAAAGAAAAAAGTAAAATTCTGACATTGACTATGTTTTTTTAAAAAAAGTCTAGCTGGCACACTCCATTGCCTCTCTGTGAGGAGAAGGATATCACTTCAGCATTTTTGATTGTACATTGATCAGAACTCTAAACTTTCAGTGTTATTTCTTTTCTTGATACTGTATGAATTATTCTTTTCCTTGCCTTATCCTGAATCAATGTTTATGAATGTTCACTGGTGTTTCCAAAGCTGTCCCTTTTAGAATTTCTTATGACAAAATAGTATCTCAATACATTCATGCGCTAAGTTTTGTTCAGCAATTCTCCATTATTTTCCAGTACCTTGCCTTTAAAAATTAAGGCCATGCTATTCCATGTCTGGTGCTGTCTGTCTCTCTCTCTTCTTTCCAAGTGGACAACTGGGAGATAAAACCTTTCTTTGGTGAAAAAAAGGATCTAATGTGCAAATTCCATCATTCAAAATCCAATTACCTCTTAGTATATACATGTACCCTCCTCTTCCCTCAAAGGAATGTTCTGTACTTTTACACTTGACTTTCTTTTTTGAAAAGATTTTTATTGTGAATTTTATAATTAGCAACATTCAGAAATGTATCAATATTTTTAAAAATGCCATAAAAAACTGAATTTTTGTTAGCATAATTTGTTAGAAAATATGTACTTGTACAACAACATTATATCATTGCATGTTGTGTATCATATTATTAGTAGGAATAGGCTTCCTATAGGTTTCTCAAACTCAACATGTCCAAAATAGAGTTTCCTAATTTTAAAATTTTTAATAATATTGGATGGCATATTTTCTAATTGTTGTAATTCTAACAGTTATCTTTTCTAATTGTTGATCTATGATCATATGACACCTTCAAATGCTGCCTACACTATTTCTGCCTTTGCAATAATAGGTAAACTATGTAATATCTGAACCCTAATCCTTCATCTGGAAGAAGTTTAGACTACATTAATCTGTGATGTTCTTGCCCACTTTGTCATCTATGAGGCATTCCTTCAAATGTTTAAATTCCCCTGAAATTTTTAGATCCTTTTGTACTTCATTTGCCTGATTATTTATCATTGTTCCAACAGTGTGCCTTGAGAAAGTCTTTATCATAACAGCTGCATATAGTAAGCACTCCCTAAATGTTTGTTCCCTTTCCTTGAACCTTTGATTCAATATCTCATTTCCAATCAGTAACCAAAAATTTAAACATTTATTTCATTATTTAATCTTTTCTTGGTAATTATCATTTTTAACTTTTTTTTTCTGTGTTCAGGTTGAGCTACTTTCAATTGAATAATTCACTTACCACTTAAAATATTTTTCCCAAGGAATTTATCAACTGTTTGTTTTTGAATATCTATGATTTTGCATTGATAATTTAGCTCTGATTTATGGAATAT
Organism: Pseudocheirus occidentalis; assembly: GCA_028646575.1. Lineage (NCBI taxonomy): Eukaryota > Metazoa > Chordata > Mammalia > Diprotodontia > Pseudocheiridae > Pseudocheirus > Pseudocheirus occidentalis. The sequence goes on from JAQQSW010000242.1 coordinate 57,041, forward strand.
GTTGTTTTGGAGTTGTAGCTTAAGATCTTTTGCTTTTTTAAAAAATGCTTAATTCTACCATTGCCCCACTTCAAGAAGTTACAGATAGTGAATAAGGATGGGAGAATGTAAAGCCAACCATGAGCAGTTCTCCAGAGGACTGTTGCTGCTGTGAATAGCCATTTGCAAAAAAATAAATAGATTATAGTTTCTTATTGAAATTGTGAAACTTAAACAGTCCATGCCATGAATTTTGAAGAGTTTGTTAGATCCATGCCTTATGTTCTGCATTAAAACTGTCTGAACAGTTTTTGCGCATTATTTTCAACAATATAATAGGTTTCTTTCTTTTTTTAATTTTAATATGTATTCCTAGAAAAACTATGATTTTTAATGGCTCCCTTCTTACCATGTTTTCAAAGTCAATTGCTTTGGCTTGCATAGAATTCTAACATTCTTTAAAGTTATCTTTTGCTTTTCTTTTTCACTTTTTTCCTCTCCTCTATTTTTTTATTTCACAGCTCTCTTTTCTCTACCAAGACCTTTACTTCTTTACACATACTCTTCATCTTGTATTTTAACTTCTGTAAGGGCTTGGATGCTCTTTCCCTCCTTCTTTTCCTACCCCCCTCCAAAAACAAGCAACTTTGTGCTGAGAGCTAGTTCTATTTTTCAATTCTATTTCATGTTTAATATTTCCTTTTAATAGTTTTATTTCCATTTTGAAAATTTGTTGAGAGTTCCATAATTGTCATTTCATCATTTCTGGAGGTGCCATGAAATTCTCTTTTTTTCACTAGAGGATTTTGATTCATTTTCCTTAATTGCATAACATTATTCCTTTGATTCTAGCACCCTCTTTTTGTTTTTACTCATCTTTTCCTTCTGTTTCTTTTTTCTTGAGCCTTTCTCTGTTTGTGTGCTTAAGACCTGGTTTTACTCAGGCTTCCTTCCTTGGATTTTCTGTCTTTTGGTATTTCTGTTATATTCTTTCTGACAAGTCTCTTCAGTTTTTGCGACCTTGTCCTTCCATTGCTATGCTGATCTCTAAAGATGAATGTTCTCAGACTTTTTACATAGGAAAGGTTAGAGACCCAAACTAGCCTAGTATACTACAGAAAAAGAGAAATTGCCCTAGATGAATTTCCTGAATTTACTCACAGAGAAAGAGAGGAAGGGGACAAAGTCAAAGTGTAAGCTAGCTTGTATCTGTCTCTAAGTTACTTGGATGCCTGCACCACCTATATCTTCTAAACCTTCCATGTTCAGTTGCTCTTCCTTTCCTTATTGTGTAAGTACAGAATGAATGTCTGCCACATCTTGTGAACTGAATGGATTCAGACTGACTCACTCTCAGTGGGAACAAGGTAAAGACCCATATATTTATACTCTAAAGAACAAATTTGCTAGATCAATTGCATGGTCTGTCTGCACTGGGTGAGGAGTGAGTTGTAGGGTATAAGTGCTGTATCCATAACCTTTTATCCTCCAAATAGAATATAATATCCTTTACACCAGGAACTGTTTAGTTTTTGTCTAAGGTCTATTGTGATTTGAAGTATAACACTTCCCATATGAGACACTTAATCAATATTTATTAGATTGAATTGACTTCATAATGAAATCATTCTGTGATGAATCAGGATCTTGCAGTTCCTTAAAATGAGTATTCTGTATACCCCTTATTAATAGATAAAAACATATATTTAGACATAGAAGGTATATAAAAGATTGAGCTTGATTTATGTTGACATCAGAATATATTCTGAAAATCTGACTTTATTCTATTCAATTCACAACATTCCATTCTCTTCTCAGTGCTTCTTACAGAAACCATTCCTCAGGACTTCTCCCATTTCTCGAAGTTTATAGTATAATTCTTTAGATTCAGTATAATAACTCTGTTATCTGAGTTCTTTTTATAATAATTCACAAATTAAACATTTTCTATATATGGGCTAAATATGTGGCAGTAAAGTTTAAACAGAGGTACATTTACTTTTTTAGTGTTTTGTGGTGCATTGCTTCCTGAATGATTCATTTATCCATAATTCTCATAGTAAGCTTTTCATAATTTAAAAGAAGATGATTTTCATTTTATTTCTTGATGATATCTCTAGCTGCAAATGTGAATTTACAGAAAATATTCTATTTGAGGACTATGGGAATGTAAAAGTTAGAAGGGACATCCTAGTCTAACCTTTACCTGAATGAGAAAACACAATATAATACACCCAGCAAGTGGTCATTCAACCTTTACTTGAAGACCTCTAGGGAGGTTTAACCTCTTACAGCAACCCATGCTATGTTTGGACAGTTTAAATTATTGAAGAGATTTTTTTTTGTACATCAATGCTAAACTCCTTTCTTTACAACTTCTACCCAGTATTCCTAATTTTGTTCTCTGGAGCCATGTATAATTGTTCACATCCCTCTTCCACATAACAATCCTTCAAACATGAATTCTACTCTCATACCTATGTAAATTTTCTTTTCTAGGGTAAATACTCCAATTAATTAACCTATGACATAATTCTAAATGCCTTCACCATCTTGGTGATTCCTGTCTTATCATTATCATTGACATAAGTGTGCATATGTCTTGGCTGGGTATTCCTATATGTGGTGGACCACCTCGCCCGCGCCCTATATGCCTATGGTCTTTTATGTATTTTTAAAGCAAATTGACAATGTACAAGTACTCACTTTCATGAAATACTATAATTTATCTTCTTGTGATATTTATCAGCACTCACATAGAGTTTAATTTAGAAGGCACATTCTTGGGACATTGGATATTATCTCTAGAGATTGCATGGTAGCAATTTATGATGGTTGCCATCAGAAGATAGGGATATTCTTTTAAAAAATGTATATAGACAGATAATAAAATTGTCCTCAACATAGATAGCTGAAAAGGTCAAAAAATAACATAATCAAGTCAGGTTGTCTTTTACAAAATGACTCTTTAACTACCTCCTATAAATAAAAACTTTTTTTAGAGGATAAATACTCTAACTAATAAATAGAAATAAAAGAAAGAGAAAATGTGGCTACTTCCAATGATCTTGAAGGCTACAAATTTGCTTTTATCATCTTAGCTTCTAATTCTTATTTTTGGCATCTTTTTTTGTCTATTTTGTTTTAGTTGCTTACTGCCTATACTTCAGTTCTGACTCCAGGTAGAATGAAATGAAACTGACATGACATTGTGTATTCAATATTTCTTCATGTTCTCCTCCCTTATCATCATGGCAATAATTCCTAAACAGGAAAGGTCAAAAATGACTCAATTTAGTATTCATGGCATGAGGCTTCCTTAAGAGTCAATTTACAAACAAAAGCAAAGTATTCATTAACCATTCAACTTTTAGTAATTTATAAGTCTGCCACAAGGTACGAGATCATTTTATTTAAAATATCCCCAACATAACTTGAGTTTAACAGATATGTTTTAGCTGCAAGGAAATGCAATCATTCTCATACTTCATTGTGTTAACGTGAAATTTCAAATTACTGTTTCTTGAAGGATCTTTGAAATGGAAGCCTTTTTTTTCTCTTTCCTTAAGCCTGACTTTTGACTATTTCACTACTAATTTAGTGTTCAGTCATTTTTCACTTATGTCTAACACTTTTGAGTCCATTTGGGGTTTTCTTTGCAAAAGTACCTGATGGGTTTGCCATTTTGTTCTCTAGTTCATTTTATAGATGAAGAAACTGAGGAAAACAGGGTTAAGTGACTTGCCCAGGGTCACAAAACTAGTAAGTGTCTGAGGTCATATTTGAACTCAGGAAAACTGACTGTAGGCCTGGTATTCTATCCATTGAACTGCCTAGTATCTATATAAAAATAAAGACATTAGAATTAAAGGGAAATGAAATTCAAGTAAATATTCCCTTTTGAAAGTTTTTTTTAATGGAGAAGGATAGAGAATGATAAAGATCAGTATTTTCATTACCAATGGTTTTCAAATATTCAGACTGCTCCCAATCTCTTTTAGTATTGGTGACAATGTGGTGGATTTCAGGGGCCCATGAAAGTCTTACATCTCCAATGAACATAACTCCTATCCTCTATTTATAAAAAATTATTCCCACCTAACATATAATAAGAACTTCCATAGAAAACAGAATACTGGTTGAATTTTTTCTTTCTTTTTAAATTGATTTGTTTATTTACTTTTAGTTTACAAGATACAAATTTTCTCCCCTCCCTCTCCCTAATAAGACCTAATGGTCTTTAGTCATTCCCCAGTTGATGGGCATTCCTTTAATTTCCAGTTTTTTT
>JAQQSW010000243.1:0-12526 GCA_028646575.1 Pseudocheirus occidentalis
TCACACCTTGGCAGATGTGGGGGTGCTGGAGGCTGTAGAACTGCTGCAGGCTGGCTTCGGGGCTTGTCTCAGCTCCTTCCCACTGCCCCAAGCCTGGCCTCGGTCTCGGCTTCTGGCTGTTCCAGCCTCCGCTCCAGGGGGTGCACTGAGCCCCTGCTGCTGAGCTGCCTTCAGCAAGAGCTGTGTTCTCTGTATTTCTGTGAGTCTGAGAGTCCTATACTTTCCTAGACTTTGTCTGGGCTCATATTTTCTGGGTGTTTAGGGTGGCGGTGTGGGAGCTGCAGGACCTTGCTGCTTCTACGCTGCTATCTTGGCTCCGCCCCCCTGGGATAACATTTCTAAGGTCCAAGTTACACTATATAACTCCTTTGGTGAAAAAGTCCTCAATATTCCTCCCTTTTGCTACAAAGAGAAATTTGAAGCTCTTCAACTTGCCATTTAAAGCTTGGTGTGTATGACTATCTACCTACATTTCTCTTTCCCACCACATAATTTTTGTTTGTTTTGTTTTGTTTTCCTCTGAAAGGAAATAAAGCTGTTTCCAGAACTTGATTAGCCTATAGGGGTAAAGCACAATGAAACTTCCTTGGGTATCTGGTTTGATGTCACTTCTTAGACATGCAAGGGAATAAAAGGATCACCCAGATGGAGATGGGGCTTGGCAGATACACGAAGACAGGAACATAAGGAAACCTTGGATGAGAAGGCTGTAGATGCTGGGAAAAGAAGAAGTCTGTAGAAAGGCCTGATCAAGATGATGATTTATGAAGGAAACCAGGAATTCCAAGAGCATAAGGTGTGGAGGGAACCTATTCCAGCCAAGAAGAACTCCTAGAGCAAAGCCGCAGAGGAGGGAGATAGAGTATCATGTATGAAGAAGGTAAACAATTCCTTCTAGTAGCAGTATAATCAAATTTTACTAAGTGCCCCCTGATGTTCTAAAAGCAGAGATGAATGAAGCATTTTATATACAGCGTCAGATAATTATATCATTAAAAGCCATTGAAGCAAATCAGTTTCTTTTTGGTTTTTTGTTGTTGTTGTTATTTCCTAAAGAGGAAAATGCATTTTTAATTTTAAAGATACTATTTGAGCCTTATATAGAAAAATGTAAGTTAAAACTCCATTTTTGCTAAAATGTTTCTAATGACTCATCCAGTTGAAACAACTAGAATTAATTATCTAAAATTGCATCACTGGAGTTATTGATATATGATTGAAAGCATTTCCCACAATGATGAAAAAAAATCTGCCTCCAAAAGGCTACCAATAAATTCTAAGAGTGTACAACTGCATATCCGAATTAGGATATGTGATCCTCTTCCCTCCAACTATTGTCTACTGCTTTCTGTTTCTTTCTAGTTCTCTGATGACTCTAGGTTAAAACAATATAAGTAAATTTACTAATTTGGATCCACCAGGATCTATGTAATAAAATATGAAGAGAGAGTGAAAAAATTAAATCAAAATTTCATCCATTTATGGTCAAACATCTAGAAGGTTTCTGGCATGTTTCTCCTACTTAGCATTGTCTATAGAGATGAATAAAGTACAGAACAAGTGGGAGGGGCTGTCTTGGTTGTCGTACCACTTATACATTAAAGCCAAGCGTGTTGCTGAAAGCCTACTGTTGTGCTCATAATTAGCCTCATAATTCTCTTTGAAATCAGATTCCCTGTGGAAGTGAAATAATTCAGAAATACAATAAATGTATAATATTCTATTTCTGTCCTTTACACAGCAGATACCCAATAAATATTTATTGGATGACTGAAGATGTCAGAATCTCTTTCTTATTTATATTAAGAACTGATTTCTTTTGTATCCTAAGAATTTAGGCAGATCTTTATCATCTAGATTCTTAGAATACAATATGGCTCATTAAGGGAATGAGGACATTGGGCTCATATTACTCAGCAATAATGTACATAGTAAAATTGATCTGTGAATTCATCAATGGCACTACTTAATTTTTCAGAGTGGAAAGGTGCTCACAAATGTATGATTGCTTCACACTAATGAATATATAGCTTCAAGGTTTAAGCCAATTTCTTGTTTATGCAGTTTTCTCTGATAGAAGGAAGCTTTAGCACTTATAGAAGAAAGTGAATAGTATAGAAGAGTCACTGAAACCATAATGTTCAGGTAGAGTGCCTGGTAGTGAGATTAGGGGGACATTTTAGCTGTGTTCAAATACTTAAAGGCAGGTGTGAAAGAAAATTAAATGTGTCTGTGATAGAGAGGAAAACTGAGGAAACTATGCATGAATTTAACATTCTGAAAAAGCAGTGTTCTATTTCACATACAATCATCTCTTTATTATACTATGTTGTGGAAATGTTTGTTTTATTCTGTAAGTTAAAAAATGAAATTGAACAAAAAATCACAAAAATAAATAAATAAGAAATCAGGGTTCACAGAAGGATAGGTAATATCCCATGAATTAGTAGTATACAGAAGAAGTCAGCTCAGGAAAAAATGAGAAGCTCAAGATATATATTTATTGATAGATAGATAGATAGATAGATACATACATACATACATACATACATATATACATACATTCATATATACATACATACATTCGTATATACATAGGTACGTAATCAGTCAATAGTGAAAAAATAACTATTAAGAGCCTACCATGAGCCAGGATTTATACTGTCAGGTCTATACAAATATTAAAAGAAAGTCTCTTTCCTCAAGAAGCTCTCACACACACACACACACACACACACACACACTTGAAAAGCAGGAGGGAAAAGGGTAGGGATGAGAGGTTGAAAAGGTACTTGTCATAAAGACATGATGTCCTTAATGAAGTCATTTGTGAGAAGTCCGAAATGAGCACAGCAGGTGGTATATGACGAGATGCCCATCCTGTACTCCCATCTTAAATGAAAGTTAAGAAGTTCATGGTTTCACTTTCCAGAGGGACAAAGGGTACTGATGCAATAATAAAACTGATTGAATCTTGCAGGATGATGGAATTTCCCAAAGATGAGCTATCTGAGAATATGATGAGGAAGTCAAAGAAGCCCCAAAAGAGTACAGCATAGTGAGGAATAAGGAGAGGTAGGAATAGATAAAGCTAGAAGCAGGGGCAGGTAGCAGATTATATGTAGGAGAGTTGTCTGGTGACATAAACCACTATTAAAAAGAAGAGAAAACAATATGAGCTCAGTTGAGGAGGTAAACTAAGGTTAAAAAATAATGTTTATTTTAGCTTAATTAAAGAAAAGGATGCATGGGATGGATGGAACAATGATAATTGAAAGCACAATGTCAATGAAAAAAGTTGCTCAACTATAACTTTACTTGTTTTTTCTCAGCTAAAGAGAATGAAATTTGTAGTGGAGATGAACTCCCCAAAATATGACTGACAGGGGACTGACAGTGAAAAAGGTTTTTACCAATTTTGATGAAGTAAAGTCAGCTTAGAGATGGACTACATTCTAGGTTACTAAGAGAAAGTGGATGTGTTCACAGGTCCATAGCACGCTGCAGGACTGGAGAGGAACAAATGGCTTTTGGGGGAGTAAATATATATTTTTGGTTGTGAGATGAATAATCAACAAAGAAAAACATTGAAGTGAATTGCATGTGGCAATAAATGTCTATTAAATAAATTTCATTTAAAGAATTTTTTTTGGAGGGGAAAGGGCAGGGCAATTGAAGTTAAGTGACTTGCCCAAAGTCACATGGCTAGTAAGTGTTAAGTGTCTCAGGCTGGATTTGAACTCAGTTCTCCTGACTCCAGGGCAGGAGCTCTATTCACTGCACCACCTAGCCACCCTGCAAAAAATATTTATATAATGTTTACAAAGTAGTATGAAATTTTTCTATTTTTTTCCTTTTTATATTTCATTATTTTCCATTGCCCATCAAAATGATTTTGTTGGGTTTTTTTACTGATTGTCCTTTTATCTCTATTTATCATTGTACCATAACTCAGATACCCCAGCCTCTGAGTAAATGCTCTCCCTTATAGTAAATATGCATGATTAAGCAACTTTGGCCACATTTCAGGATGCAAATCTCATTTTATAACTTTAATTAATCACCTCTCTGTCAAGAATGTTGAGATGTATTTCAAGATTTTTTCTTTGACCATGGATAGAGCACCAAGCCTGAAAACAAAATCCAGTCGAATACATTTAGTGATTGTATGACCCTGAGAAAGTTGCTTGACTTCTGCCTCTGTTTCCCCAACTGTAAAACAGGAATAATAATAATAATAATATCACTTACTTCTCTGACTTGTTGTGGGGATAAAATGAGAAAACATTTTTAAAGTACTCAGCATGGTACCTAGCCCTGTTTTCTTCCTTTCTTCCATCCTTTGTAAAATCATAATGGGTCACTGCTTTGGACAGATTTCAGAAGCTTTTATAGTTAATTACCTTGAGATTGTTACAATGGTCCTCATATAAATTTTAATTCAGTTTATTTCATTTTATGTCAGTTTACCTTTTTTGCAGAGTGGGGACATGACTCTTATTATGCAAAATAATTCCATTGCATTCATTATTTGACAATTTGTTCATCATCCCTCTATTAATGGACACCAACTTTGCTTGCAAAACAAAACAGTGTTTCTATAAATAACTGAGCTTAGAAAAGTGAACATGCCTGACCATACTGTTGCTGGCAAATCACTACAAATAAAAGGACTGCAAACTAAAGAAATTCTGAGATTTTACCTAAAATCCATTGTACTGTTAAAAATGACAAAAAGGGAAAAAATGAGAAATGTTCACAAGGCTATGGGAAAAGAGGTACATTGATGGACTATAGTTGGACCTGTGAGTGAATATAACCATTCTGTAAAGCAATTTGGTACTCTGTGCAGACAACAAAATAAAAGAAGTGTATTCCTTTGAACTTGGTTAAAGTGCTGATAGGTCTACATTTGAAATAAATCAAAACACAGCATTAGATCCTATATGTAGAAAAAATAATTATAGGAACTCTTTTTATCATTGCAAAAAACTGGAAACTAAATAGACACCAATCAAATGAGGAATAGGTTGATTATGATCTATAAATGTGAAGAGATATTCTTGTCCTCTAATAAGTTAGTTCATAAATTATTTCAAAGAGACATGGAAAGAATTGCATAAACCAATACAGAGTAAAGAAATAAAAAATCAGAATTACAGTTTGTACTGTAGCATTAAAAATATAAAAATGAATAGTTTTAAAGATTTCTACAAACTAATAAAGAATGAAATTAGCAGAACCAAAATGATAATTCATGAATGAACAACAATATTGTCAAGAGAAACATCTTTGGATGTTCAGTAACCATTGTTAATTCAATGGCTATCCATGATTACAGAGGAAAGACAAGGAAACATATTATCAACCTTCTGACAGAGAGGAAAGTAATAGATTTAAGGTGTAGGATGAGATATATAAGTTTGTGTTTAGTTAGTGATAGTGTTTGTTTTTCTTAACTGTATATTTGTTTCAAGGTATTTTTCTTTTCTCTCCTTTTGGATGGAATAGAAGGGAGAGAAAATAATTTTGGCTGTTTTAAATGTTTAAGTAGAGAGCTGAGGTGTGGAATGTTTCATTTACTTTCAGAAGAGATCACAATGTTATTAGTTTTATTTAATTTTACACTTTTTAAGAGGTGAACTCTCACAGAGTGGTGATAATCTAAATGTATTGTGAAAAGAAACCACATGAATAAAACATAAAAAGGAGTATTGTTGATTCAAATGTCAATGAACATTGGCAAATATTTATGGACTTTATTGACTATCTGATTGGTTGACTAATAAACCTGAAAAAATCCAGAGGAGGGGAACCAGTAGGGGAAAAGGCTATGAGTCAATCTCTTAAGAAGATTGGCTGACAGAACTAAAGAGATTTAGCCAGGAAAAAGAAGAGGACTAATGGCATGATGACAACTACCTTCAAGCAAAGCTTTCTTCTAGTCTTAGGGGATAGAACTAAAGACAGTGTGAAGAAATTGAGTACTGCCTCCTGTGTTCATAATAATTTTCCAATTAATATGATAGTTATTTCTGCATATGATTCACCCCAACTACTATATTACAGAGATATGAATCGGCATCTGATATCAGGAAAACCTTCATCAGAATCAGAGCTATTCAACAGTGGAATGGACTACCCCCAAAGAATGATGCATGATTCGCCTGCATTCGACATTTTCAAGTAGAGGCTGAATGTCTACTGTACTTGCCCAAAGAGTTTTAGCTGTGAATTTCTTTTTGAATCAGGTGGAACTGGGTGGCTTCTGATGCTCTTTCGAACTCTAGGAAGTTACTATATAGAAGGTGGAAATGAATCATATGTAAAAAGAAGTATCAAAAAATAAGAATATATGTGTACATGAAGTGTCAGGCAAAGGAATTAGAACGATGAAATGATATATAATATTTATCTGCACATGGATGAAGAACAATCAGATGTAGCTGATGCAGTTCCACTTTTCTTGGCCAAAGAAGAAAAAAAAATTAAATAAACTTTTTAGAAAATTATCAAGCTAAATGTGTAAAACCTTGTTCTAAGCACTGAAATTACAAATATAAAAGAGAATTCATGTCTTCAAGGAGTTAACATCCCAAGAAAACATACAGATAAGCAGCAGTCAGGGGTATTGTGATTTTTAATGTTTTAGAGATTTTGACTGAACCTGTAGTGGAGTGGATTGAGTCTTATTTTTTTCCCAGTTGGATAGGGATAAGGACTGGACCTTTGATTTCATTACTATAATAAAGTTCCAAATGAGGAAACTGCTTCATACTGCTTTATTTTTAATGCTTTTTTTATACTTTATAGTCCTCTAAAGTTGCCTAAGGCATTGAAGATTAAATGACTTATCCAGAACATATCAAAGATAGGACTTGAACCAAGGTCTTTATGACTCTCATGCCAGTTTCATATCCAATACACCAAATACATCAAACTTTCTGTCAGAACACAAAACTCTTTAGTGTGGCCTGAACCAGATTAAAATGTCATTAGCAAATTTTTAGTAAAATGAATAAAAACATAATACAATGTAGATAATGTTAATTTGTGTTTTTCTAAATCAGTCCATGGGTATCTGTTTCTGTATTTGTCACCTCTGCACTGAACTATACATAACTGCTTCTCATGCATACGCAGATAAAATTTATATATACTTTTATCTTTCTAATTCCTTCATGTATACATAGTTTTCCTTATTTTTGATAATTATTTCTACATATGATTTATTTCCACTTTCTATATTGTGACTTCCAGGATACCAAGGACTTTGCCATTTTTCCTCTTTGTATCTGAGTACAGCATATGCTCAGTACAAACTATGTGCTTGAAAATTCATTAGCATGTTGTTGGCTGAATCTAACTCAGCCATATTACCTAGCTTAGATTGGAAATTGGAATAAAATGAGACACTCATAACCCAACTAACACTTAATAAAAAGGTTTATTCAGTTCTAGCAAAGAAAAATTTCTCATGCAAAATACAACTATTTTTCCTACTTAATAGTATTTTATATTCTTCCACTTACATATAAAATAGTTTTCAACATTCACTTTTACAAAATTTTGAATTCCATATTATTTTCTTCTTCCAGCATGCAGTCTGACATAGGCTATACATGTGCAGTCATATTAAACATATTTCACATTGGTCATGTTGTGAAAGAAGTATCAGAATAAAATGGGAAAACCACAAGAAAGAAAGAAAAAACAAACAGCAACAAAAAAAGAAATAATAATATGCTTCAATTTGCATTCAGACTCATAGTTATTTCTCTTGATGTGACTAGCATTTTCCATCATGAGTCTTTCAGAATTGTCTTAGATCATTGTATTGCTGAAAAGAGATAAGTCTATCAAAATTGGTCATCATACCATGTTGCTGTTACTGTGTATAATGTTCTCCTGGTTCTGCTTGCTACACTCAGTATCAGTTCATATAAGTCTTTCCAGGTTTTTCTGAAAGAGAATGTCAGAGACTTGAGGATGGAGCTCCAGTAGCTTATGTCCTGGCTACTTTTATACACAGGTACTAGAGAGTGAGGTCAATGGTCCAAGCCTTGATTCTGTGACCTAAATAAATATTTAGGCAACTTTTTAAAAAATATTAAAATTAGCCTCAGTTGAAGGATAGGTTAGGGTGCAGGTGCTTACTATATTGATCCTACAAAGACTTAGAGTTTAAAGGCACCTTAAATATGATTGAATTGAGCTCTCTTATCTTAGAAATCAGGGAATTGAGTCCCAGTGTTTGACTTCCCAAAAGTTTTAAGTTGAGTTAGTGCAGGACTATAGACATTTGTATTTAATGTACCATATTTTAGAAGCTATAAGTCAGATATAATATGGGTAGAAGCCTAGTCTCAGAGTCAGGAAGATATAGATACTTGTCATACCTCTGCCATATACTGAGTTTGTGACTCTTGAAAAATTATTTAACATCTCAATAACCAAAGTGATTCATAAAGATTAAGTTTTAGAGTAAGAGCTGATTTGAAATTTGAGAGCTGATTTCTGACCAGGAGTTCCATATACCTATAAAATCACTGGTCTTAATTTTTTTTTAGTAAAATAATAAACATTAGGGAAAACTGGCATGTTAATTTATAGTATTTTCCATGCTGTGGAAGGACACTGGAAGTCAATGCTCCCTCAAAAACAGAAAATCTTCAGAGATCTTCTCAATCTCCCAGGAAAATGTCTTCACCACATAGACTAAAAAGCTATCCCTAATATCCTAAGTAAAGCAAGGGCAGAGCCCACAACCCAAGGTGTGTCCATTTATGCCATTAAAAAAGCAAATTAAAGGGGAGCAAAGGGAAAGAGATGGATGATACATATGAAGACAAGCACAACTCTTTCCATTAAATGACTACCATGTATAGAAATGTTGGGTCTTCCAAGACTGCTCTATGCATTGTTTCTATACCAATTTCAGATGTTAAAAACAAATTGAAATAATATAGGTATAATTATTTTCCTTTTTTTGTTTATTTTCAGTTTTCATCATTCATTTCCACAAGATTTTGAGTTACAAATTTTCTCCCCATCTTTCCCCTGCCCACCACCCCAAAACAGCAATACCACTGTATATCTCCTCCCCAAATCCGTTCTCTCCTATATCCTCCCCCATCACCCCTCTGACTTTCCAGTAGGGCAATATGGATCTCACTACCCCAATGCCTGTATATCTTAATTCCCAGTTGCTTAGAATTAATAATATTAATAAAAATTATATGTGTGCATATATATATATATATATATATATATATATATAATTAACATTTTATTATTGAACTTTAAATTCTAGATTCTTTCCTTCCTCCCTTGTCATACACACACACTGGAAAGACAAGCAATTTGATACAGGGTGTACATGTGTAGTTACACAGAACATCTCAACAATGAACATATTGTGAAAAAATGACTATATTTCCCTCCTTCCTATTCCTCCCCCCACTTGTTCTATTCTCTACTTTGTCCCTGTACCTTTACAGAAGTGTATAATTCTAACAACCCTTCCCCCAGCCCTCCCCTCCATCATGCCTCCTCTCATACCCATCCCTCTTACTCTCCTGTAGGTCAAGATACACAATTTAGAGTGTATGCCATTCCTTCCCTAAGCCAAATTCAATGAGAGCAAGGTTGACCCATTCCCTTTTGCCTTCCTGTTCTTCCCCTCCATTGTAACAATTATCCTTTGCCTCTTCTATATGAGATGATTAATCCCGTTCTGTATCTTCCTGTCTCGTCTCATTATATTCCACTCCTAAATCTGAATTTCACCTTTTAAAGTATCATCCCTTCCTATTCAGTTGATCCTGTGCCCTCTATGTACACATATATACACAAACCTACATATGTATTTGTATGAATATATATACCCTCCTATATAGACATATATGTATGTATACATATATATACATATACATGTGTGTGTATAAATTTATATTCCCTTCATTTATACTAGTATTGAGAAAAGTTTCATAAGTTACAATTCTCATTTTTCCATGTTGGCATGTAAAGAGTCCAACTTTTATAAGTTCCTTATGATATCTTTTCCATGTTTACTTTCTCATGCTTCTTGTGTTTGAATGTCAAATCTTCTATTCAGTTCTGTTGTGTTTTTTCAGCCAGAATGCCTAAAAGTCCTCCACCTCAATGAATGACCATATTTTCCCCTGAAACATTATACCCAATTTTGCTGGGTAGGTGATTCTTGGTTTTAATCCTAGCACCCTTGATCTCTGGAATATCGTATCCCAGGTCCTTTGATCCCTTAATGTAGAAGCTGTTAGATCCTTGGTTGTCCTGATTGTGTTTTCACAGTATTCAAATTGTTTCTTCTTGGAAGCTTTTAATATTTTCTCCTTGATCTAGGAACTACAGAACCTGGCTTTAACATTCCTAGGAGTTTTCGTTTTGGGATCTTTTTGCATTTGGGTGGGGGGGTTGGTTTTTTGGTTTGGTTTTTTTTTTTCCCAGATAATGACTTTCAGGTAGTCCAATAATTTTTAAATTGTCTCTCCTGGATCTATTTTCATTTATAAAATAAGGGAAATGGCTTAGATCTTCCCTAAGGTCCCTTGTTGTATGTCTAAATTCAATTATCCAATGTATGTTTATGATGGTAAACATTGATTTGAGGATGGATTCGGATGATGTGCAACATGTAGATCAAACATCTGAAGATTAGACATTTAGCATGTTATCTGTATTTCTGATACACCCATCTCATTCTATCCTACCCTTCAGCAGCTGTAGTTGATAAAAGTAATTAAGAAAAAAAGAAGACAAGGTTTGATGTGTTTGTAGGGTAGTATAAAGTATAAAAAGAAGGTAAGGAGAAACAGGAAAACTAAGAGGACAAAGATGGAAAGAAACTAGTGAGAGTAGAAATCAGGAAAGATAGAAAATAACATGATTAAAAGAAAAGTGATTTTTTCAGACAAGGAAAATGCAGAGGATATTAGCATATATTTGTATGACTGCCTAAAAACTCCATGGAATGCTATAGCTACAGGAATGTTTGTCCAAATTATGACTTATTTAAAGTAAGACTTTAAAAAAAATCAAACTGCTTGAAACGTAACACAAAATCAAACCATGATATAATTTGATGCAAATACAATGACTTTTTTATGTTTCTTCTAATGAGAGATTCAAAATCCTGCAGAAAACACATGAAGTTTGAGTTGAAAGTATTACTTAATGTCAGCATCATTGATGCAATGGACATTAATGGCTCCCTTGTTTCATCTTATACCCAGAAAATCCTTAAACTTGAAGTCTAGTTATGCATTGCATTAGCTGTTATCTAACTCAGGGCAAACCAGAGCAAATCCAATTACCCAGAATATGAGATAATGGAAATTTTGTTGTTTGTATAAAGAAGATACTATCCTCCCCCTCTGCTTTGAATACATAATGGATTATTTGCACATGGATATTTTGTTTTGGGGAATTAGAGGCTTCATTTAGAGAACATTCATAAACAAGATAAAACTATATGGAAAAACACTGATTTTTTTTTGTTTCAGTGACTCATGAAAAATAATTTTTAAAATCCCAATGGAGTTTCAAAAATGTTTTAAGTGATGACATCACTCAAGACAAGTATATAACCTTCTAAGGCAATAAGCTACTACTCTCCTGGAAATATATCTTAGAGTGTTTCATCATAATTGAAATGGTGGGATTGTGTCATTTCTTTAGCTTTTCTTAACTCAAAATTTTCAATTCACATTGAATTTCATTGAAATATATTAAAATAAAAAATAGACAAGATCTTTTAAAACTTTGTCATTATTTCAAGATATCATATTAAACTACAATATTAAATTGTTTATTTAAAAAAGTCATTCTGAAATTGAAAATAGAAACTAATCAATTTTCATGTACAAAGAAGACCAGAAAAATAGGATTGCATATAAGTCCATGAATCTCCATTTTATCCAGCTTTTTTCTTTTTAAAAGAATACAAAAATTTGATATGAGTTTCAAAGCTGTCCTGCTTATCTGTGCCTCCTTCCAACACTTCTTTGATTTCTTTCTTTTGTTCATTCTTTTAACAATTCATTGAAGTTCTTTTCTTTCTTTACTTTTTTGGGAGGCATCCCACTTGCTAAGACTGTCATCCCCAAATTCTGCCCTTTCCAAACAAATCAAGCAAACAATCAAATAAACAATACTCTCCTATAAAAATAAAAGCATATTATGGTTTCTTTTGATTACATTTATCATTTAACGTATTCTTATGACTGCAAATAAATGAGGAAAAAACCCTCAGATGAAGCAAAAAAAAATGGCAGAAATAGGAAAATAGAAATAATCAGCAACAAAGCATCTCTTAGATAAAGTGATTGAAGATCATCTCCCTAGTCTGATACCCCCTCTTTTTTTTCCTTGAGAATTTCTTGAAGGATGCTTTCTAGATTCTTTTTTAATCATAACTTTCAGGTAGTTCATTAATTTTTTAAATTATCTCTCTTGGATCTATTTTCCAGGTCAGTGGTTTTTGTCA
>JAQQSW010000243.1:12626-31885 GCA_028646575.1 Pseudocheirus occidentalis
GTTATTTTCTTCAGTCAGGTTGTTGACTCTCTTTTCATGATTTTCTTGCATCATTCTCATTTCTCTTCACGATTTTTCCTCCACTTCTCTTATTTGGTTTCCAAAATCCTTCTTAAGCTGCTCTATGGCTTGTAGGCAGTCTATGTGTTTTTTCGAAGTTTCTGGTGTGGGAGTTCTGAATGTGTTGTCTTCCTGCCCTTCCATACTTTGATCCTTTTTATCCCCCCAAAAAGAATCTAAAGTTCCATTGCTGTTCTTATTTTGCTTCCTTTGCCTGGTCATGCTGCCAGTCAATTACTTGACTTTTTAGCTCTGCGGAACTTTGGTTCCAGAGAGGAAAGCTCTGTCCCAAGTTGCTGGGGTTTTCATAGCTCTGGAGCTATTAGGAGGATGCTGCAGCCCTCACCAGCTTCGGCTCACTGAAAATGCACCCCAGGACCACTACCCAAGACCACTATCTGGATCTGGGCCACTCAATGCAAGACCCCTTAGCCTCTGAATGATCACTTGGCTCCCCTGAAGTCTGCAGGCCCAGAGCTTTGAAGCAGCCATGTCGGTGTGGCTTCAGGGCCACCACTTCTGCTGCTTCCTTGCCGTGGAGGCCATTTGGCAGGACCACTTTTCTCCCCCAAATTTAGCTGAGTTCCACTGACCTTTCACTTAGACCTTGTTTCTTATGGCTTGACAATTCTGGAAACTGCCACAGCTACCACTTATCCACTCCCCTAAAGGCTCCAGTTGTGTCTCATCCTAGCTACCTGGAGTCAAGCTACAGTTTCAGGCTGGGCTGGTTTAGGCTCCCAGCATGCTGTGATGAGCCCTTCCTGCCAAGCTGCCTTCAGCAGGAGATGTGCCCCTCCATAATTTTGTGAATTCTGGAGCCCCAAAATTCATTTAAAGTCAGTCATATTTTATGGGTATTTGAGGTGGCTATGTGGGAGCTATGGAGCTTTCCTGCTTTTGCACTTCCATCTTGGCTCTGCCCCGCCCTGATACCTGTGACATTAAGGCTTATAGGATACATGACCCTCTCACATAGCTGCTGAAGGCTCTAACCAGGGTTCCACATTATAGATAACATTAGAGAAATGTACTTTTAGAATTAGCCCTGCTTCTGCTGATTTTAAGCTTATTCTAGATTCTCTCTAGATTCTTCAGGGCTGACCCTACCGCATATGCCTTTGATCTCATCCTCTCCCATCTTCTACAGTAGGTTGTATCCTCAATCATTCCCCCTTTTCAAATATGCAACCTCTCCCTTTCTATCAGCTGTTCCCTACTATCTTCAAAATATTCATATCTTATCCATTTAAATGAAACCTTCACTAGACTCTACTCTTCCTTCAAGCAATCATTAAAAATTCTTTCTCATTTTGCTATCCAAACATTTCAATCCTGTATAACCTGGCTTAATACTGTATCACTCAATTAAAAGTATTCTATATAAAGGTATGATTTATCACTTTAATGACAAAATTTGATGGTCATTTCTAGCCCTTCTTCTTTTTAGCTTCTCTTCATTTGACACTGCTGATTATTTTCTCATCATGAATGTTCAAGATTGTCATGAGACATCTCTTCCTGGTTCTCTAATCTTTATGATGATTCTTTTCCATCCCCTTTGTGGCTCATCATCTAATTATTTGTGTTCCCAAGGGGTTTCTCTTCTTCTCTACAGACTTTCACTCTCTAAGTAAACCCATCAGTTCTCACAGATTTAATAATTTTCTTTATTTCTATGCATGTCACTTGTAGGCATCAATTTTTCACAGTTCTTTTTTCTTCCATTCATCCCAACTATCTTTTGTTCATTTCCAACTGGATATCCCAAAGACATCTCAAGCTCATCATGACCAAGCCAAAGCCTATTGTCTTATTTCTCCTATCCCAATTCATTCTTATTCTCTGAAAACTCCTTTTTACTTTTGGGGATGCCATTCTTCTTATAATCTCCCAGTGTAACTTGTGTTTAAATTCCTAATTCTTCCTTTTCCCCTCAAACAAAACATTGAATCAGTTATTAAAATCTTACCTTGACTACCTCCACAATTCACAAAGTTCCAGTTATAAAAAAAAAACAAAATTCAAATCTTGCCTCTGTTGTTTCCTACCTCAGTAACCATGCCCATTCTCTTTAGAGGGAGCTAGGTGATGCAGTAGATAGAAGCATTGGGAATAGAGTCAGGAGGACCTGAGTTTAAATCCATTTTAGATACTGAACTATGAGACCCTAGAGAAATCATTTAACCTCTCTCTACCTCCATTTCTTTATCCACAAAATCAGAATAATAATTATATCTACATAACAAGTTTATTTTTGTGAGGATCAAAAGAATTATTTGTAATCTATCTGTGCTACTTACTAGTACTAGTACTAGTACTACTACTACCACCACCACCACCACCACCACCATTACTACCATCACTTTACCTCTGTTGGCTTCATTTTCTTCATCTGTAAAATGAGGGAAGTAGACTGGATTACTTCTATGGTTTGTTTCAGGACTAATTCTATGATTCTCTAAGAGAATGTATGGACATGTATATGTCGAGGCAAGATATATATGTATGCCATGTGGGTTGTGTAAACATGTAGACATGAGGCTTATATAAAGCATAGATTTATTTAATCCGATGGCCAGACTGCCTCTGAGAAAAAGAGAACCTATAGTGGTGACTGCTGTCAAACACAGTCGTAGCTAGGAAGTGGTTGTGAGGAAAAAGCAGACAACAAAAGCAAGGACATGAGTCCAAGTCCCATTTTTTCCCATCCAGGGAAGGGTTATAGACAAGGGTAAACTGGCAAATTTTTAACAACTAGTTCTCCAAAGGAAGAAAGAAAGAATGGATACATAATATATGTGTAATTTTAATTTACATTATTAACATTTTCTCTCCAATTTTTTTCCTAAATCTAGACAATCAACAAAAAGATGAATCAAATCCAGATCTCTAGCCATTGCAAATTTCTGAGATGTAAATGATAACAGTGAAAATTTAACAGCTTGCTCTCAGGAATCTGTAGGAGTTGGGTACATTAAAAGCCTGGATATATACTAGTATATCATTATTCTCCCAAGATATTGTTCTAGAGTTGCAATTTTTAGGAGTGCAAAATAAAGTTATTCTCCTGGTCTTTACCCAAACTTTACTGAGCTTATACTTGTCAGCACAACTCATAAGTGCAAAGTGTGTGTTAAGCGCACATACACACATACATGCATACACACATGCACTCACGCAACATTTAATGAGCAAATCCGTTTATCCAAGCAAACAGAAAACAGAAAGGCATATAGCTTATCTGTATAAGATAAGAAAAATGAGAAAAGAGATGAATGAATGGTCTCTCCATATGGCAGCTATCCATCTGTTTGTGTGTGTGTATGCATACATACATACACAGACACACACATATATGTATGTATATATATATACACATACATATATATGGAGAAAGAGACAGAGAGAGAGAGAGAGAGAGAGAGAGAGAGAGAGAGAGAGAGAGAGAGAGAGAAAGAATGTATATGTGTATACAAACTTAAGAAAGAGGCCCATCTCAAGCAAGGAAAATTCCCTAAATTCTCTAGCGAGGGAAGCTAGAAATCAGAGGCATATTGAGAAACCAGTTTCCTCTAAAGTCTGGAGTGATCAAAAAATACCCATAGTAGCACTCTGTAGTAACAAAGAATTAGAAACAAAGGGGGTCCCCATCATTCTGGGAATGGCTCAAAAAGCCAACCTATGATACATAAGGATATGAGAATATCTTTGTGAAACCCACAGGAGACTTGTCCCAGAAAAGAGATGACTTTTTGTCCCCAAAGGGCTTATTTTGCCTAAACCACAACAGAAATCTGGAAATGTAAGTGAATGCTTGCTTTGAATTACAGTGGGATCCCTCACAGAGTGAACCCAGCAAGAATCATTGAATAGCAAAGGCTTTATCACACACCCCTCCCCACCCCCATCCCTGCTGCCAGGAGGTGACCGATTTCATGCTCTGATGGGTCAGAACTGAAGGAGCTTTTGTCAGTTCTAGGGTAAGGGTATCTACCTTTTCTGAAGGAGGTACTATTAGAACATAAATTTAAAAGATCGCTAAGAGGAAGCCAAACTCTGAGTAATTGGTAAGCAAAAAATATAGTCCTAGAGAACAAACAACAACAAAAAAAGCAAGCAATATACCTTCTCTTCTTGGCAGTAAAGCAGAAGTTGAATACAAAATATTGTCATGTGTCATCGCTATATTAGATGTTTTTGCTTAGTTGTATTTCTTTATTGGAAGGAAAGGTTCAATGATCAATCAATGGAAATTTTAGCCCCTAGAAGTGACTACGATATAAAAATAAGAGACATCAATAAAATACACACACACACACATATGTGCATAGATGAACACATATTTTCGTTTGTTTTTTGGAAGGGGGAAGGCAGGGCAACTGGGGTTAAGTGACTTGCCCAAGGTCACATGACTAGTAAGTGTGAAGTGTCTGATGCTGGATTTGAACTCAGGTCCTCCTGACTACAGAGCTGGTGCTCTATTCACTGTACTACCTTGCCGCCCCTAGATGAACACATATTTAAAGAAAGTTATCACAGAACATGGTCTAGGCATTGCACTACAGCAAGGTTGGGACAGGGGATAATGTTCGTTCTTCAGGATTACTCTCCCTGTCCTCCCCGTAACCCAAATATACCAATTCAGTTTGCCAGTATATAGCCTCATGCTTTAATTTACAAAATTCTGGAAACTTATTACATCTGTAAGGGTGAATATGTTTGAAATTAGTTTATTTTTCAATGGAAAACTATTAGGATTTTAATGGGTTAGATGGACTCCAGTCCTTAATGGTCGTGATCATCTAACGATTGCCATAGGAATCTTGGTGGGACACCTAGATCATTCTTTGTCATCCAACTGCTCACTCCATGCCTTTCACTGGGCCTAAACTCCTCCAATTTAAGGCTGATTGGAAATTAGAGATTATTATTCTATTACTATTATTACTCTAAGAATGGTTGAGGAGAAGATGGAAGCTATTGACTATGATTAAAACAATATATAGGTATTACCTGTTCACTTCATTTCCATATTATCTCTATTCTTCATTCACATTGATATCTGAAAATTGGCTCTAAGTAATGTACAAGAGATTAAGGTGAATCTAGAATTCAATTCATCAATGAACATTTTTTAAGCACCTAATATGCACCAGGAACTATTTTAAGCACTGGAAATTCTTTTTTTTTTTTTGCGGGGGGAGGCATGGCAATTGGGGTTAAGTGACTTTCCCAAGGTCACCTAGCTAGTAAGTGTGTCAAGTGTCTGAGGCCAGATTTGAATTCAGGTCCTCCTGACTACAGGGCTGGTGCTCTGTTCACTATGCCACCTAGCCACCCCAACACTGGAAATTCTGAGAGGCAACTGACAGTACCTGATTTCAACAAGCTTACACTCTAATGGGGGTGACAAAAAGCAAACACATATGTACAAATATGCTACATTCAGGATAAAGAAATAACCAACAGAGGCAGTTAGGTGGTACAGTTAATAGAGCACCAGCCCTGGAGTCAGGAGGAGCTGAGTTCAAATCCGGCCTCAGACACTTGACACACTTACTAGCTGTGTGACCATGGGCAATCACTTAACCCCAATTGCCCTGCCTTCCCCCCTCAAAAAATAAAAATAAAATAAAATAAATTTTTAAAAATAGCCAACACAGGGAAAGCAATATAATTAAGAAGGTTTGGGGAAAGTGTCCTGGAGAAGACAGGATTTTATTTGGGACTTAAAGGAAGCCAGGCAAAGCAAATGATGGGAGATGAGTGGGGAGAACATTCCTGGAATGAAAAATAGCCAGAGAAAATGCCCAGAGCCAAGAGATGGAGCATCTTATTTGAGGAAGAGCCAGGATGGCAATACCACTAGATCAAAAAGTATTTGACAGAGAGAAGGTGTAAGAAGACCAGAAAGTAGGAGGCAGTTATGAGTTATGAGGGTCTTGTAATGCCAAACGGAGGATTTTGTATTTGATCCTATAAATAATAGGAAGACACTGGCATTTAACTAGTAGGGTGGTGACATGGTCAGACCTGTGGAGATACGTGAAGATAATATCCTCTTTTTAAAGAATTATTGTATCAATTATTAGCTCCGTCAAATTTATAAAAATCTTTTTAATTCTGATTGTGGTTTCAAATCACTAGCTGTCTTCTATATGGCAAAACATCCTTCTCTGTTAAGAGAATGTTATTGTGAAACTCAATTAGGGAGAAATCAAGAATAAAAGAGACATCTCCAAACATAACTTGCAAAATCACTTTTCTCAATGCCAATAAAAGCTGGCAACAATCCAAACAAAGTGCTCCTGGACAGAGAATGTACATGCCAAACTTTGCCCTAAAGCAAATTTGTACCTTAGAGAAAGAAGCCGGTGAAAATAAGGGTCTGTAATGGAAGTGCTGACACATCCTTAACTATAGCTTTGCTACTGGATGCCACTATAATGCAGTACATATTTCTTTGTGAAAGAACTGAAAGCTGCAATAATAAAGCTAAGCTTTATGATATCGAAATTCTCTTTGTTTTTTTTACCTCCAGGGAGAAAAACAATTAGAGAAAGACAATCTACCTAAATAGGCTGGGGAACTGCAGTCCTCTATTCATGCTTCATTACCTTCCCTCCTCTTCTCACATTCCCCACAAATAGGCTGATTATATTTACCTGACATCTTCACACTTCCCTGCTGAGCTGGCCCAGGATGCTTGAAGCCCAAGCTGAGACATACAATGCTTACTCTCTGTGAGGAAAACTTTCAGGGCCCTTTTAAGGGACCTGCCTTCCCATCATTTTTTGCAAGTAGTTGAAATGTCTTGCCAACTTGCAGAAAATGGCTGTACTCAAAGGCACTTACTGGAAAAAAATCAACTCACACAATTGCCAAGTTGAAGCAAATTTACCTCCATGGGGCAAATGCTTCTAAGACACTTAAAAAAAAAAAAAGCAGAATTGGAGTTCTAGAGGAGGAAAAAGATAACATGCCTCTAAAAATACCACCTTTAACACTTTTCAAGTTGCAAAAGAGCTTTAGAAAAATGGCATTCACGTTTAGGTGACTTGCTCTCCCCATTTCAAGCCCCTAACTGCTATAATAAAATTAAAGAGGGCAGCCTGAGAAAATACCATTTCTAAGACTCTTCCTTGGCTTGAAAATAGTAAGGAAATAACAAGTTCCCCAGCTATTTCCCTTCCACCTGCTTTAAGACCTAAGCTATACATCTGTGACAACATGAAGATTTTAGCGAGGTCCTAGTTGCTCTCATAAGAAATAGACATCATTCTGACAGTTCAGCTAGTAGAAGAAGTGACATTTTCCCCTTAGTCACCGGCCCATAAATCTGAGTAACTAATCTCCTAATAATTAGATGTGAAGCATCAAATTGGAAACCAATATTACATGGGTGAATTAATGACATTTCATTATGTATTCCTGTGTCTGCTAAAAAAAAATAATAAAACTATGACTAGATCAAGCTTACTAGAAATTTGGAGGTCTCTCTTATTTGGAAACTCCAGAGATTTGCTTAAATTCTGCTCTAATTCAATACTGTGCAAGGTCAAAGTTAGGAGCCTATATTTACTGAAGCTTTCTCATTTGGAACATCATTGATTTCTTCCTAGGTTGTATGGGCTTAAATTCTATCATGCTGAAGACCACAGCACAATACCAAAGGGAAATTGAGTGACCATTGAGTATCTGGTGGGGTTGCCAGCCTACAGAGCAGATTAAGTATTTCTTTGTGTCTTATTTATTTTTTTTTTCTTACATTGATTATGAACTGACCTAACTATCAAGTGAAAGAAGTGTGGTCTGTCTTGTCGAACCCCCAAATGAAAGAAAACAAGCTTTGTTCTGTAAGTAATAAAATAGTCTTAAAAGCAGAAACTGGACTTAATAGGCCCCCCCTGTGTTTCTCCGCTCTCATTTACACCTTCCAGCTTCAGTGCTTGTTATGGCTGGATGGCCAGCATTTACGCAGTGAATAAAAAGCTGCCTTTTCCACCCTGGGACCCCGTTCTCAAATTATTCCGTATTTTCAAACGTAACCTGCTGTTTCAGATGAAAAGGAGTGTTGTAGCCCTGTCTCTGTATTAGTGGAGCATGGAAGACAATTTAGATCAGACCAAAATGATTAACAGACACTGAGTCCTCCTCTGGCTCTGCACCTACTGTGGGATGTCCTGCCATTTCAGAAGGAAGATTTCTAGCAGGGGGACAGGCCAGTTGGATTAAAACTAGTAATGGTAACTTCTGGCTAATTTAAAGATCAACTCATTTTCTTGACCTGGGTGATTCATCTTTAGGAACCATATAGGTTTTATTATACTTAAACGTGCCCCCATCTTTCTTATTCCTTCTTTTTTCTCATCTTTTTTATAACTGCTTTCCTTACTCTTTCACACTTTAAAAATATGATTGACTTACTCTATATTAGCAGAAAAATATGCATCTACACTTATAAAAGTGCATGATAAGAGCAGGGCAAAATCAAATGAACTATTTCTTACTGTTGACTTATTTAATCCTTTGTAAACCAAACAAAAACATGCCTGAGATTTCATTGATGTAAGAACCTCCCAATGAGAACACTTCCTCCAGAAGGATAACTTTGGAAGAATCATTTAACTTCAGTTTCCTTAACAGTAAAATGAAATTATGATATGATATGACATGACATGACATAACATAACATAATATAGTATAGAATTATATAGAATTATATTAACATATAAAATATTATTATGTACTAATAGATTACATATCACATATCATTTAATTATATGATTTTATTACATTATGTTACATTATATTAAACTACATTATATTGTATATTAATGTAACATTAATAACACTTACCTTAGGGTTGTTTTCAGGGTCAAATGAGTTATTTGTAAAGTGCTAACTTAGCATGGTGCTTGGCACACAGTAGGGACAAGTAAATGCTCATTCCCTTCCTTTCCTTTCTCCCCACTCCCATTTATATAATTTCTAGTCTACAAATTATTTTCTTGAAAGATTTCCTGGGGTGCTCAGAGATTAGATGACATGCCCATGGTTTTTGTTTTTTTCTTCTTACACTTTCCTCTATTAGCTAAAATTTAATCTGTGTGGATCTTATTTTGCACATAATTGTTTTCCTACTGTCTCCCCCTATGTATTTTGAGCTACTTAAGAGAAAAGACTCGGTTGTTTTTCCTTCTATCACTGGAGCTTAACCCAATGGCTGGCATATAAGAGGTGCTTAATAAATGCCTATTGACTGAGAAATTCATTAACAATGATTGCATAAATGCTGTGTTTTAGTCATAGACTTATCATACATAAATATATACATACAGATTGGTTTTGCCATCCTTTGCAACACTAACAATGTTTTGTTATGCCTAGGAATAAACAGCTTTGATTGGATCCTGTCCCCATTAATATGTTGCCTTCACTTGAATCATCATGTTTCATTCATGAAGTATACTCCAAACAGAAAACATTTTATTTTATCCCACTTCTCTGTGTCTATAGCACAGGCATGATCTTTCCCTTATAATCCTCTTGGTCATTACTGCCCAGGTACCATTCTTCTTCCAGTCTCTCAGTTTTGTGATTGAGACATAATCTTTCTCATATTAGCCAATAAATCAGTCAATAAACATTTACTAAATGCTTATTATGTGTGAGGTACTGTGCTAAACTCTGAAAATGCAGAAAAGGTCAAAAATATTTCCTGCCTTTGAGGAACTTACAATCTCCTGGTGGAGACAACATGCAAATAAACATCTATCAGGATAAGTAGAAGATAATCAGCAGAGGGAAATCACTGGAATTAAGCAGGATTGGGGAAGACTTCCTATAGAAAGTGGGATTTTAGATGGGGCTTAAAGGAAGCCAAGCTGATCAGTAGTCACAGAAAAGGAGAAAGAGTGGACCAGCCATGGGGGGCTCAGCCAGAGAAAAAATGCCCTAAAATGAGTCATGGGGTATCTTATTCATGGGACATTAAGGGGGGCAAATATCATTGCATAGAAGAGTACATATCAGGGAGTCATGTGTAAGAAGACTAGAGGCTAGGTTAGAAAGGGGACTAGGTTAGAAAATGTTTTTAATGCATTTTAATCTTTAAATGCATTTTATATTTGATCCTAGAGCCAATTAAATGTACTGAGAAAGGAAAAGATATGGTGGACCTGTTTTATAGGATAATCCCTGTAGGATCCCTGGAGGAAGAACCAGGCTAGGGAGAGACTTGAGGGAGGCAGATCACCAGTTTGCTAGTTTAGTAATCAAGGCATGAGGGGATGAGGGTGCAAAGTCAGAGGAGAGAAGGGAGTGTATTCAAGAGATATAGCAAAGATGAAATTAATAGAACTTAGTAATAGGTGGGATATGGGGGAGGGGAGAGAAGAGGGTGAAGAATCTCAAATGACTTCTAGGTTGGGAGCCTGAGGAATTAGGAGGATAGTGTTGTCTGGTACAGTAATATGAAAGGTCTCAAAATCTAAAAGGAGTATATGCTATAATATACCCAAATATGATGTAATATAACATGCAGCAATAATAAAAATAGCTCATCAATAAAGGATGCTTATATTTTGTATAGTGCTTTCCTTAGTAAATCCTATAAGGATGGCAATGTATAACTGTGCCCAGTCTACAGATGAAAACATTGAGGGTCAAAGAGAGGAGCCACTTACTAGCTGTGTGGCCAAACTCCAAACTCATTCAGTTGTCAAAGACATCGCTTCTAACATCTTTCATTGGCGTGTGATATCTTTTATTTCGATTATTCAGTTGTGTTAATGGGTTAAATAAAGTTTATTATCCTGATCCAGAAGGCAAATTATTATTTCTTTGTGAAAATGGATTCAGACTTTTTGACAGGACTGCCAAAACAAAGCCAATTTGTAGAATAGGTTGGGATGCCTCCTACTGAACTGCTGGGGTGAGGAGGGAAGGATTTCGAATTGGAATCACTAATATAGAAAATGGCTTCATTCCTGGCAGTTCACATCTTGTTTGTAATGATATTTGGGTCTCAGTGTTTGTTTGTTTTTTATTTGAATCTGACAGTAAATTTCTTGGATAATGGATCAATGTGTCTTTTATGGGCTTGCTTGGGTCATGTGTCCTTATAGCATTTCATAAATAATAATAGCTCTGCCTAGAGTGAGGCAATAAACAACTTAAATAAAAACTAGAAGGAGGTTATTTTGAAAAGAATGATGTAGAGATCAGAGTTGGAGAACATGATCAATTAGGTTAAAATTTCTAAAGTACATATTTCTTGAAAACAAACAAACATTACAACACTTCTTCTATCTCAGAGTTCTTGAGACTAATAAAGAAGGTCATATTTCCATATTATGCCATCATGGGAAATCTTCCATTTGCATAGCATTTACAGACATCTCTCTTTATAGAATGTGTTTCTGAATGATGAGGAAGGCAAAGGCACAGAACAAAATGATAAACATTGACATTAAAATACAAAAGAAGTGTGATAATTTGGGGTGAGGGGTGGAAGCCCTGAGAGCAGATTCGAACTCTGCTGAGACCATAGTCAACCCACTTGATCTCTTTGACCCTCACCTATTATCAGAGAGAAATATATTCTAAATTCCCCAGACTTGACTTTTGTTACTTGAGAAAGAAATGTTTTAAGAGAAAGTAATCAAGAGCTGATCCTAAAAAAAAAATAGTCCAAACTCCCTTTGGAGGTTGACCCTGCAAGCCTGGGCACAGCACCAGGTGAGCAGCTACCCATCCTGTGGCCCTGTTGTAGGTCCATGCAAGTGGCCAGACACACTCTGGCTGCAGCACAGGGCCCCACCCCAGCCCAGGCACAGCACCAGCCCCTCTCCGCCCCCACCATAGCACTGGTGCTTCATCAAGCCCTGTAATGCCAAGCAAAGGCAACTTCCAAGGTTCGGATTACCACCATAGCAAACCCCATTTATTCAATGACACAGTAAGACAAAACATTCACAGAACAGAGAAAAGCAAAATACAGTATAACTCATTCATTTAGCAAGTAAGTTCTCAATTCAATCACAAAGAACCAAGGTCCAAGTATCCCACTCCTGGCCAGAAGTCAAAGTAGTCCACTCCTGGGCAATACATTCATTTAGTCTCTTCTCAAATGGAGATTAGTTTCCAATCATAAGCAAAGTACATTCATTTGGTCAATCACAGAGCATAAAAAAATCAAAGGTTTCCCACCCTTGCATCACAACTGAATTATAATACCATCCATTAACACCAAGCACTTTCTCAAAAGGGACAGGAGAGCACAAAAGGCCATCTACCCTTAAGCTACAACAAAGCTAAGATATCATCACAGTGTTCAATGCCCAAGGAAAGGCCTTTCCTTCATCTTGACTCGAGGCCTATACTCAGCAATCCCTGATCCTGGGGAGACAAGGATCAGCAAAGCCATTGCCAGTTTCCTCATCAATTACTTCTCTGCCTGCAGAACAGTCCCAGAACCCCTGATAACATCAGCAAGGCCCCATTTCAGGATTTCTGTGAACATATAACAAGAAAATCCTCCAGGGCTTCTGAACCAACAGCAAGGTTCCAGGACCTCTACAACAGCAGCACTGTATTTCACCATCAGCTGAGTCTAGAAAAACATCAAAATAGACAGACAAAATACTGGCATCACAGCCATGGCTCCTCAGTGCTCAGCAGCTCTGGGTAGCAGTTCTCAAAAGTCCTTGGTAGCTCCAAACGGATCTCAGCAGTCCTGTCTCAGAAACTCTAGCTTCCTCTGCTTGGGTCTGCTCTCTCCTTGGGCTTCTTGCTAAATACACAGCTCCTCCCAGTTCATCCCTCTCTCTTCACGTCCACAAGTCCATCCCATAAGTAGGATTCACAAGCTCTGGGTTTTAACACTCAACCCCAAATCCAAGCCAATGCAGAGGAATCATTAAATTCCATTACCATTATAGGCCCTGCCAGTCTCCACAGCCCTGGTGCAACAGCCAGGCCCCCAACTTTACACCACCAGGAAAGCTGCCAGGTCCTATGGCCCCCATCACAAGAAGCTAGTGACAGTGTCCCCGCTACCCCAGGAACAGAGCTCAATGTTAAAAGTAACTCAATTGGGAAAACAGAGCCAAGAGGTGGAATAAAGGCAGAGACTCACCTGAGCTCTCCCCCAAACCCCTCCAAACACCTTTAAGTAATGACTTTAAACAAATTCTAAAGCATCAGAACCCACAAAAAGAGTGAAACCATTTTCCAGCCCAAGACAAGTTGGCAGGAAAGGCCTGTTGCATCATGATGAGAGAGCAGTGCAGTCCAGTACAGACCATGCCACAGCAGACCCCATCCCAGCAAACCAGGAGGAGTTCTCAGGGTGACTGAATCACTGGCTTCATTAGGTAACAATTTCCAGACTTCTCAGTCCACAGATAGTGAGGGGATCAAGCCATGGGTCAGAAGGAAATTTACAGGACTGGCACTGAGACAGGACTCTGGGTCTGGGTCTCAGTCCTGGGTCTTAGTTTCAGTGTGAGGAGGAATATTAGCACAGCAGAGATTGTGGTCAAAGGGGAACAGGGAGCCTGGTCACAGTTCCAAGCTTGAAAAGAGTGCTTATGGTCACTCAAAAGTCAGTGCCCAGTACAGGAGAGGAATAAACACATTTCTCCCCTAGATCATGCCACCATGGAGGAGCCAAAAATTTACAGGTCTCCAGAATGACCTCTCAAAAGAGCTGAACAAAAAAAAACTGAAGCTTGGGATAGTACCCTTTCACTTCAGAAACAGAGCTCTCCCCCAAACTCCTCCAAACATTTTAAATATTGTCATGAATCAATTCCTGGAGCAGCAGAACCCACAAAAGGAGAGAGTCTTCAGCCCCCTTTTAGCTCCAGCAGCTTTGCTGATGATTGCTTCTCATGTGCTGGGCCTGGGTCTGTGCTGGTGTGGCCTGCTTTGAACTGGCTCCACTCTCACCCAGGCACCAAAAAGAAAGAACTGGTAGACCTTGAATGTAACTACATAGACTGGGGAAAATGAGCAAAAAAATAATAACAACCATAAAAAGTTACAACCTTGATAGAGCAACAGACATCCAGGGATGGCAGCAATGAAGTACAGGAGGAAGACTGGGCAGAAGAGGGGGAGGTGCAGCCAATGTGGGCACTGGTTCATGCCAGGTAGCTGCTCTCCTCATCATTCTCTTGTATCATTCATTTACAATCCCAATTTTCCTTCTACCTTTCTTATTTAAGTTTTGAAATCCTTTCTTGAGCACTTTTAGAAGTTGTATTTTTTTTTGGAGGGGGGAACCTGAAAACAATTTACATTCTTCTTAGTGGTTTTGCATATACATTGTTGTCCTTTTCTTAGTTTGTGTTTTGATCTTCTCCATCAAGGTTATAACTTTTTATCGTCATTATTATTTTTTTTGCTCATTTTCCCCAGTCTATGTAGTTACTTTTTTCTAGGTAACTTAATACTTTTATTAATAATTTCAGCGTATCTGTTTTTCTTTTATTTTGAAAAAAATCTTATTTAATAGTCTTATTTAATATTCTATTTTCCAATATTTAATTTATTTTTATTCTATTTTCCAAATTACACGTAAAAACAATGCTAGCTCACAAAAATAACTGATTAAAAATCAGAAGTGAACAAGTGGAAGCCAGACTGCATATGATATCAAGAATCAATCAAACATAATCAAAAGAATGAAAAATAAAACAAAATACAAAAATAGATCTAGGAGAGGTGATTTAAGAATCATTAGACTACCTGAAAAATCATAATAAGAAAGGACATAGACATCATACTTCAAATCCACAAATTGGGTATATAACAACAAAAACACAAAAAAACCCACAAAAAAACCCTAAAAAAGAACAAATTAAAAATCTGCAATTAAACACCAAATTTGAAATTCTGAAAACCATAAATGAGATTAATAAAATTGAAAGTAAATAAAACTAGGTTTTGGTTCTATGAAAAACAATGAGATAGATAAATCATTGGTAAGTTTGATTTACCTTAAAAAAGGAGCAAAAAGGGGCAGCTAGGTGGTGCAGTGAATAGAGCACCGGCCTTGGAGTCAGGAGTACCTGAGTTCAAATCTGGCCTCAGACACTTACACACACACACAAAAACTAGCCGTGTGACCTTGGGCAAGTCACTTAACCCCAACTGCCCTCCAAAAACAAAACAAAAACAAAAACAAAAAAAAGGAGCAAAAAAGAAAACAAAATTAACAGAAGCAAAAATTGAAAAGAGTGAATTCATTATCAATGAAGAGATTGAAGCATTTATTAGGAAAATTTTTTTCTCAATTATATGTCAATCAGTCTGACAATCTAAGCAAAGTTGATAAATATTTACAAAAAATTTGAATTGTGCAGATTAACAGAAGAGAGAACAGAAGACTTAAATAATACCATCTTAGAAAAAGGGATACAAAAATCTCAGAAATGGAAGAAGCCCTAGGTCCAGGTGGATTCCCAAGGGAATTCTATCAAACATTTGAAGAACAATTTATCCTAATACTACAGAAACGATTAGGAAAAATAGGCAAAAAGGAGTCCTACCCAATTTACTTTGGTGAAACAAATATGCTACTAATACCTGAACCAGGAAGAGCCAAAACAGAGAAAGAAAAATATAGACCAAATTTCTTAATGAATATTAATGCATAAATTTCAAATAGAATACTAACAACGAGATTACAGCAACATATCTCAAAGATCATACACTATGACCAGGTGAGATTTATACCAAAAAAGCAGGGTTGGTTAAATATTAGGAAAATTACCAGGATAATTGACCATATCAATAACAAAACCAAGAGAAATCATATGATTATCTCAATAGATGCATAAAAAGCTTTCAAAAACCAATTCTTATTAAAAAGCACTAGAAAGGATTAAAATAATTGAAGCTTTCTTTAAAATGATAACCAGTAATATGGAAAACTGTTAACAAACATTATTTGTAATGGAGAATAAGGTAGTAACTTTCCCAATAACATCAGGGATGAAGCAAAGATGCCCATTATCACTGGTATTAGTTGATATTGTACGAGAAATGGTAGATTTTGCAATAAGAAAAGGAAAAGAAATTGAAGGAATTAGAACGGGCAGAGAGGAAAAAATACTATCATTCTTTGAAGATGATATGATGTGGTATACTGAGAAAGAGAGAGGGAGAGAGAGAAAGAGAGAGAGAAAAAGAGAGAGAGAGAGAGAGAGGAGACAGAGAGACAGAGAGACAGAGAGGAGACAGAGAGACAGAGAGAGAGAGAGAGGGAGGGAGAGACAGAGAGACAGAGAGAGAGGAGAGAGAGAGAGGGGGGAGGGAGAGAGAGAAAGAAAGGGAGAGGGAGAGAGAGAGAGAGACAGAGAGAGAGAGAGAATCAACTAAGAAACTAGTTGAAATAAATAATTTGAGCAAAGTTGTAGGATACAAATAAACTCATGTAAAACATCAGCGTTTCTACATATGACCAGTAAAGTCAAATTGCATTTAAAATAAGTGTACACAATATCAAAAATTTGAGAGTACACTTGAACTATATGAACACAATTACAAAACATCACACAAGTAAAATCAGATGTAAATACCTGGAAAATATTCATTACACATGGATAGGACAAGCCAATATAATAAAAGTGATGATTTTATCTGAAATAATTTACTTATTCCATGCCATGACCATCAAACTACAAAAAAAATATCTAATTTATAGAGCTAGAAAATATAATGAAAACATTTATCCAGAAGAAAAAAATGGTCCAGAATATCAAAGCAATTAAAGAAAAGAATGCAAGGAAGGTAGCATAGCTGTACCAGATATAAAATTATATTATAAAGCAGTAATCATCAAAACTACTTGGTACTGCCTAAGAAATAGAGTGGGGGATCAGTGGAATAGGTGAGGTACACAAAGCAGTAGTGAATGGTCATTGCAATCTACTGTTTGATAAACCCAAATCTTCTGGGATAAGAACCCATTATTTGACAAAAAATGCCAGGAAAACTGGAAAGGAGTATGACAAAAGCTAGGTATAGACCAAAATAACACAATATATACCAAGATAAGATCAAAATAGGTACATGATTTTTTCATAAAGGGTAAAATCATAAGCAAATTAGGAGAGTGTGGAATAGTTTACCTGTCAGATCTATGGAGAAGGGAAGAATTTATGATCAAATAAGAAACAGAGAACATTACAAGATATAAAATGGATAATTTTTATTGTATTAAATTTAAAAGGGTTCTCCACAAAACCAAAACAACCAAGATTAAAAGAAAAGCACAGGGGCGGCTAGGTGGCGCAGTGAGGGGCGGCTAGGTAGTGAAGTGAATAGAGCACTGGCCCTGGAGTCAGGAGTACCTGAGTTCAAATCCGGCCTCAGACACTTAGCACAAAAAACTAGCCGTGTGACCTTGGGCAAGTCACTTAACCCCAACTGCCCTCCAAAAAGCAAAAAAAAAATAAAGCACAAACCTGGAAAATAATTTTAACAGCAGATGTCTGATAAAGGCCTCATGTCTCAAAAATATAAAGAAGTAGGGGAGGAGCCAAGATGGTCAGTGTGGAAGCAGGAAAACTCCACAAGTTCCCCCCATAACCACCTATAATGCCTATAAAACATGACTACAAACAAATTTTAGAGCTACAGAACCCACAAAATGGCAGAGAGAAACAAATCTCCTGCTGAAGACAACCGAGCAGGTTGACAGGAAGGGTCTATCCCAGCACTCTGGGAGCCCAGCCCAACCCTGTGTGAGCCCCTGGTTTTAGCTCCAGGGTGGCCCCAACCACAAGAGGTTGAAATTACCTTGAGAGAATGAATCACTAACAGCTGTGGTGGTTTCCAGAATTATTAACCCATAAATGCCAAAGACAAAGTAAAAGGTCAGTGGAACTCTGTTGAAACTGGGAGAGACAGTGTGGTCTGGCCTCTGCCCCTGGAGTGAGAAGCCACAGAGGGCTGTGGCCACATAGCTGCCTCCACGTGGCTACTTCTGAGCTCCTGGCCTGCAAATTGTAGGGGGAACAAGAGACCATTCAGAGGGGTAATCGTTTTGCTATAACCTGCCTGGATTTGGATCATGGTCTTGGGTGGTGTTCCTGAGGTGTGTGACCAGTGAGCCAGAGCTGGTGGGGGTTGCAGAGATGTTGTCCTCCAAATAGCTCCAGCAGCTATGAAAACCCCAGAGATTTGTGACACAGCTCTCCCCTCTGGAATCAGACTTCTACTGTGGCAAAGAGCTCAATAGTCAAGTAATTGAGTTTTTTGTAAATTGAGTTTAACATGAGCAAGCAAAGGAAGCAAAGCAAGCAAAGCCATCCAAATTTAGATTCCTCTTTTTGGGGAAAGAAAGGAGCACATCATGGAACATCAGGAAAACAATGAAGTCAAAATTCCTGCACAAAAAGCTTCCAAGAAATATATGAACTGCTTACAGGCCATGGAGAAGCTCAAGAAGGATTTTGAAAATGAAGTGAGAGAAGTGGAGGAAAAATTGGGAAGAGAAATTAGACTGATGCAAGAAAATCATGAAAAGAGAATCAACAACCTGACTGAAGAAAACAAGACCTTAAAAATAGACTAAGTCAAATAGTAAAAGGGGCCCAAAAAGCAAATGAGGAGAATGCCTTAAAAACTGAATTTGCCAAATGGAAAAAGAATTTCAAAAGCTGTCTGAAGAGAATAATTCCTTCAGAATTAGATTGGAACAAATGGAAGCTAATGACTTCATGAGAAATCAAGATACTATACAACAGATCCAAGCAAATGAAAATATAGAAGACAATCTGAAATATCTCATTAGGAAAACCACTGACCTAGAAAATAGATCCAGGAGAGATAACTTGAAAATTATTGAACTACCTGAAAACCATGATCAAAAAAGAACCTAGAAATCATCTTTCAAGAAATAAATTATCAAGCAAAATTGCCCTGTTATTTTTGGACCAGAGGGCAAAATAGAAATTGAAAGAATTCACCAATCACCTCTTGAAAAAGATCCCAAAAAGCAAACTCCTAAGAATATTATAGCCAGGCTTTTCCTGCGGGAGCCATCGGGCGGAGAGGAGCGTGGCTCTTACTCTCCGGTACCCGCCATGGCTTGTGTACGTCCCTTGATATCTGTGTACTCCGAAAAGGGGGAAGTATCTGGCAAAAATGTTACCTTGCCTGCCGTCTTTAAGGCTCCT
>JAQQSW010000243.1:32385-61249 GCA_028646575.1 Pseudocheirus occidentalis
GAAAAGAAAGAAAGACAGAAAGAAAGAAAGAAAGGAAGGAAGGAAGAAAGGAAGAAAGGAAGGAAGAAAGAAAGGAAGGAAGGAAGGAAAGAAGGAAGGAAGGAAGGAAGGAAGGAAGGAAGTTAAAAAAAAATCTTTACATGTAATTAGAAAAAATAAAATACCATTAAAAAAGAATGATCCTGATGCATTTTCTTTTGAAGAAAGAACCTAACTAGAAACACAAATATGTGTTAGATGACTCTTTCAGCACTTAATAGTAGTAATAATATTAACAATAATTAGCATTTTGTATGTATATTTATATTTAAACATGTATAGCCCTAATAATTAGCATTATACATTTTATATATATTTATATATGAACATATATGTATGTATATATTTTAAAACAACAGCACATGTATTTTCTCATTTGATCCTCTCAATAGTTCTGCCAGGTACATGTTATTATTCCCATGTTACAGGGAATTTCCCATGTTACAAAATTGAGACAATCAATTGTTAAGCGATTTTTCTAGAGTCACAAAACTAAGAAGGAATTTCAGTAGGATTTGGACTCAAATCTTCAAGATTCCATGTTCATCACTCTATCTATTACTCTAAGGCCTCATATACATTAATACTGAAGTGCAGTGGCTTTTTTGGTTGGGCACAACTGAAAAATTTAATATTTAATGGCATGTGACCTGATGGCAGAGCTGTAACTTTGAATATGAGAACTAGGAGCAAAAATACTTTGGGAGGTAGAGGGAGCAAAGGAAGGGTTATAAAGAGCATAATGGAATCATAGGTTCATGAATGCAAGGTTAAGAGGAAGTCTAATGCTTCTCCCTGTAAGGGTTTGGGGTAAACATAGACTTCATGGGAGTATATAATAGCTGTGGGGCATATGCAAATCCTCCTGCATCTATGCTGTGCAAAAGTCTTATCTTGTTACTGTTTTATAGGAGAAGGTACACTTTCCTGTGTGCATGACAAGCATAGATAGATATAAAAATATATTTCTGTCATTTCTGTTTCTTATCAAAGACTTGATATAATCAAGGACAAGGCTCAGCTGAAACAAGGCACACTAGGGGATATGCCCTTAGGGTCATAGATTAGTGTTTGAGGTTACAAGACCACTAGACCAAATTTAGAGATAGCCTTAGCAGTGAAAAGAAATGGCACTCCCCACCCCACCATATATAAATATCATAGTATGATGCTGTGTTGGCTCTTGTCAGTAAAGGCTCTGCCTAACAGTTTTTGGAGTAGAACTAAGGAATTGCAAAAGGTTTTATATCTATGAAGGTCAGCTCATGTTTAGAAAAATCTGCTTCCTGTTGGCATAAGTAAATAAACAAGGGAAAGTCACACTTTCAACTTGATTGAAGAACTATATTTGAAACTTAGAAGTAACACACTAAGGCAGCGGTTCTCAACGTTCCTAATGCCACGACCCTTTAATACGGTTCCTCATGTTGTGGTGACCCCCCAACCATAAAATTTTCATTGCTCCTTCATGACTGTAATTTTGCTACTGTTATGAATAGTAACGCAAATATCTGATATGCAGGATGTATTTTCATTGTTACAAGTTGAACATAACCCACAAGTTTAGAACCTCTGCACTAAGGGAATGAAAAATAATAAAAGGATTCAGGATCATCAATTAACTTTCCAGCCATCCACTCAGAAAGCCAAGCATACCAACTTCAGAATTGGAATATGTTGTGTCTTGTTGCAGTAGACTCACTCTTCCGTCTAGGAAGACATGGTCAAGTATTCATTTATTTGCTACTGGAGGGGCAATTATAGGTCAACTCATTCAACTCTCTCATTTTACAGATGAAAACCTGAAGCCCAGAGAGTTATAAAGAATCAATCAAGTTAATGTTTCTCTTTATCATATCTGTCTCTGCTTATAGCATAGTAATAGTGTATTTCATTCCTGTCAGGTTAATAAGTCAACAAGCATTTTTATAAGCAATAACTATGTGCTAGGCACTGAAGATACAAATATAAGAATGAGAGAGACAATATCTTGCCCTCACAGAGCTTACATTCCCATAGAGTAATATAATTTGTTTAGAAATTCTCAAATTGATGGGCATCTATTACAGTTATTCACTACCACAAAAAAGTTCTGCTACCAATAATTTGATGGATAGATCTTTTCCTGATCAATGACCTTCATGAGGTAAAAAACTAGTATTGTAATCTCTGGATGAAAGTTCCTTTATGGTTGTACTGATTCACAGGTCTCCCAATAAGGCACTACCATGCCTATCTTCCTACAAGTTCTCCAACATGGACTATTCCCATCTTTTGTCATCTTTACCATTTTGTTGGTATAAGGTGAAACCTCAGGGTTGTGCAGAGGTGATATCTTTTGGAGGGCAGAGAAATTCTGTTAAATCTCAAAGGGTTTGTGATCACACTGCTATTACCAAGGAACATAGAATCTGATTTAGAGAGGGATAAGACCTTCAGAGATATTTGATCTAAGCCTGTTATTTCAAGGTTGAGGAAAATAAAGCAAGCCATTAAGTATCCCTTCAAGTAGTAGGCATGTCTGCATGTTTTATCCAAGTTAAGGAAGACAGGGAATAGGGAAAGTAGAAATGGAAAAACAAAACCAAACAAAAATGGTGTTATCCAAATTGCTACAATATTCATTAAAATACACACTTGAGAGTTGCATAGACAATAAAATCAAAACAGAACAAAAAGATGAAGACGCTAACTCTTATATCCCTAGATCAATTACAAAGGATTGAAAAAGAGACACAAAAGACATAATTGAAAAACTTGGGGAAAAAAGGGCTCCCTGTAATTGATTTCATCACATTTATTTTTTTTTCCTTTACAGCAGTATTCTCCTCGCTCTCGCTCTCTCCACTAAATGAAGGAATGAGAAACCCTCTTATATTCCTGTTAATTTCTACTTTAAAAGTTTTTAATTTGTGCTTTGCTATACCTTATAGTATTAACTAGAAAAGGAATATTATCCCTCCCTTTAAACTTAGGCAGGACTATATTATACTAGTTGTGAAGGTGGCTAAGGGAATGAGCAGAAAAAGTGAATGTGTAAATGTTAGCATTATTTTCATATAAGTAATAACATAGCCTCTGAGTTTCAAAGGTTTGAAAGGGTACCTGTCAGAAAAACCCATGTCAGAGAAAGAAAAAAAAGGAAAAAAAATTGACTACAAAGACACCTTTACTTAACTTATTCTCTATTTTACAGGGAAGTAAACAAAACCCCAACCGAACCAACTCAGAAAGAATATATTGAAAGTCTTCTAAATCAGGGTGTCCTGACCTAGAGATTTTGAACTTGCATTTTGTTTTGTTTGATGACTATATTTCAATATAATTGGTTTCCTTTATTATTCTATATAGTCTTTACATTTTAAAATGATTATTCTGAGGATAGGCTTCACTGAACTCTGCCAAAGGGGGTCTATGATGAAAAATGTTAAGAAACTGCACTGTATATGATCCAGCATGCAAAGAACACTCAATAAGCTTGTTATTAGAAGCAATAAAGCAAAACCGGGGTTCTTGGATTTGCAGAGGTATCATTTATTTCTCCAAAGCCCACTATGTAGGTTTTAATATTTTAGGTTTTAACATTTGCCGTATAATCACCAAGTTCTATCAAGGACATTGTCCTTGGGTCGCCCATATTCCTGGTCTATTGCAAGTAGGGTTTCTTCCCACTTGAGCCTAATTTCTTCTACTCTAAAAACCCTTAATACTTATCTCCTCTACACTAGTAACATTTCAGAAATTTCAAAAATCATTACACACAAATTTCACAAGAAACAAAACCTCAGCATATTGTAATGGAGATTCTAAACAGAGTTTGCAATTCCTTTATCAGCTAGGCTGGGTAGGAAGATACAGTAGCTAAGCTATGAGGAAAAAAAACTCTTATTAGAAAGTGCTGTTACTTATTTCCTAATAATCCCTAAATAAGACACAGGTTTTTGATGGGGGAAAAAAATCCTTCCAATTCCAAATATGCAAGGTAAATTTGGGGAAGATTCCCAGAATGATGTCAAAAGTTTAAATATCTGCCATCTGCCTATGACAGAACAAATGGGGGGAGGGACATCATAGCAACCATAATTGGGTATTCAGAGGAGTCTAGAATACATGATGAGGACCCTGAGAAGGAAAGGGCTTAGAGCACAAAGAAGAAATCTTCATAGCTGCTGGTCCTGAGCCCTTTCCAGTTCAAGTACCTCAGCTTGCTCTCCCAGACTGCCCTGTCTTGTGCCTGTTTCAATAATACATCAGCAAGTCAAACACTACCAGGTCTTTGACAGGTCTTTCCTGTCACCTCCTGTTCAAGGATAAAAGGGTAGGGTTATCAGGAAAGTATTGTTTTCCCTTCTTTCCAGAAGAGGATTGATGGAGGGAGATGTCTTGACTTGCAAGTAAATTAAATAGGTTGGATTCCATTCTTCTGCCTCCAACCATGGAAGGCTCTCAAGAAATCTATCTGTGATACAGTAAAGATGAAGTGTGGCATGCATCCAGCATGAGATCCTGAGGTCTTCTTCAACTCTATATACGTTTCTCTCTTTCCATGGCTGATCTTTTATTCCATCCCACCCAGTCTACCCCTTACTTGTTTTAGTTGCCAGATTTGCTAGTTCAATAACTGTATCTTTGATAGAGTGAACAGGTCAACTCTGAAGATGATATACTTTTTTTAAATGTTGATGGTAGAAAGCTCCTGGAAAGGCTTTTGGTACCACCCTATCCATAGCTACTAGAGTCACAGGCAAACCTCTAGGAGAATCTGATTCCAAGAGTGAAAATATTCCATTCTGTAAAAACAGGATAAGCATTAGCCCAAATTCCTTAAAATGAGAGGAATTAGTGAGAAAATTACAAAATTTTACCTAGATATTTGCACTTGTTACTTTAAATTGCATGTTGTCTATTTGTACAATAGTTACATGAATACTATTTCATGAAGATGTTTAAACGTTTTAATGAAGAGTTCTATTTTCATAGAATAAGTGAATTTCATAGAATTAAGTGAAAAGTTAGCAAGTAAGGACATTTCCTTTATTGTTAGGGAGTGACTGCGTATATTGTCCTGAGGGATTTGAGAAAATTCAGGATAGAAGTCAGATCTCTTTTTCTCAGCTATTCATGCCCATTGGAAGTTTATCTATAAAGAACAGGAAAACATCACTGAGTGGTCAGCATCACACAAGTCACAGTTTACTCTTAATGCAAACAAAGGCCCTAAGAATAAACTACCAATGGAGTGCTAAACTTATGAACTTCTAAACCAAATTTAAAAAAAAAAAGTCTCAGCTGACCTATAGGTTAGGTTGAATTGACTTACAGTCATAGATATGGGTCTAGACCCTCAGGGGTTATCCAGTCTAATTTTTTTTCTTTTTTTTTTTTGGAGGGCAAGTGGGGTTAAGTGACTTGCCCAAGGTCACATGGCTGGTTAAGTGGCAGAGGCCATATTTGAACTCAGGTCCTTCTGACTCTAGGGCCAGTGCTCTATTCACTGCACCACCCAGCCACCCCCCCCAGTCTAATTTTTTTTCATTTTCAAGACAAAGAAAATAGAATCCTAGAGAAGGAAATGACCTATTGAGTTACCAAAGTATGAAGTGCCTGAAGAAGGATTTAAACTCAAGGTTTCTGATTCTACAAGCTACGTATTTTCTACTGTAATTAGAATGTGTAATTGGATATAGGTGTTTAAGAGGCATGAGGTTACATAAATATATGAACTGTTATATATGTCCATGTATTGTATATATGTGTATATACATGTACACATATGTGTGCATGTATGTGTGCATACATATACACATGCAAGCACTCACACATGTGCATGCATCTGTGTGTATGTATGTATAAATCTTGGAAATTTTGTTGTTTTTAATTGGTTTGGGTTTTTTCTCTTAAAGACTATCCTTAGCCCCAAATCACTCTTATCCCAGATCAAGTCCTGCTTGGTCACTGTTTGGGTCCTGATTGTCTCAGAATCAATGTAAATAACAATTGTTTCTCTTTTAGCCAGATATCCTGAGGGTCTTCCCTCCCAATTTGATTTTCTTCTAAATGGGCACCACCTCAGTCAAACTGAGTACTGTTAAAGACCTTAGCTTGGAAAGGCCAAGGTCTCCCACTGCAATCCTGGAC
Organism: Pseudocheirus occidentalis; assembly: GCA_028646575.1. Taxonomy (NCBI): domain Eukaryota; kingdom Metazoa; phylum Chordata; class Mammalia; order Diprotodontia; family Pseudocheiridae; genus Pseudocheirus; species Pseudocheirus occidentalis. The sequence continues at coordinate 38,563 of JAQQSW010000243.1, forward strand.
CACCACCAATTGTCCTGGTCCATATCTGGCCACTGGACCCAGATGACTCCGGAGGCTGGTGACTTTGCATAACTCTGCCTCACTTAAATCTGGTTCTTTTCCTTGTCATGGCATCACCTCCCTGATGATCTTCAAGAACAAAGGACAAACTATAGCAACCTATGTACACATACACACAATGTATGCATATATGTATATACGTGTTATATATGATTCATAACGTCAGTCATGTCATTTGAAACTAACAACTTCCCCACAAGGAAAGTAATTTAAGAACTCTAATTTTCTCTCGAATGATACTACATTGAGGCTTGGAAAGTTTCCATGTCATGCCCAAGGTTAAATATTAGGTGGAAAAATGAATTATTTTTTATTCTAATAATACTCTCCAGTATTTGTGTAATAAGAGAAAGTGCCTAAAAGACAAATAAAGTTATAGCATGTAAAACATAATTTTATTTTTTCCAATAACAGATTATTTGGCCTCTGTGTCTTATAGATGAAGGACCTAGATTTTATGTCCCAATAAAAGAGTGCCACAAGTTGCAGCCCAATGTTACATGCTGTTTTCAAGACATTTTTGTGTGAATAAGAGAATATCAAAAGTAGACTTTCGTACTAAATACATTGTCCTGTGATTTGTCCCTAGTAAAATAAACAAACAGGTCCTATACAGTATAAATATATATTATTTAAATAATTCATAGTAGCTAGGGGATTGAAATAAATAACAAGCAAGACTTCTAGCCTTTTTTGAAATACTTTCTTGGCCATGGCTATTTTTTAAGCCAATATTACTTATATTTATTTCTATTTCCTTGCTACATACACTTCACAAACTTATAAAGGCATATAATTCTTAAGCCTCTTACTTATTTATTAAGCTAATGCCAGCACATCAACTAGTATTGGTTCTAACAAATGTGATGCTGCCACAAAGAAAAACCCACTTTATTTATTAATCCAAGGAGTGTGTGCAACCAGTTTCTAGAAACTGTACGTTTTGATGCTAAGGAAACCAACTCTCTTTAGAAGAGGTTTGAGTGGAGAGCTGGGATTTATGGTCAATGTATAAAACATAGAATCTCATCTGAAATGTTTGATATTCATCCCTCTCTTATCTCAGCCAGGAGTCTTTGGTAGGAACACTACTTAGAAGTCCATTAAATATCCAGTATTCCACCATTTAAGGCTTTATTGATGCATTAGGGAGGAGCAAGAGTGCACAGCACCTGGTGAAATTGCCTTGGTTTGTCTCGATTCTACTCTCTTCTGCATTTCAAGAGCCCAGATGTTTGTTTCCTTGTTTCTATGTTAGGGAGCATTTAAAGGAAGAAAATTCTCTATAATCCCTCCCGGAAACAAGTACACAGGGTCACTGACTGTAATTAACAGCTGTTTCCATATTTTATTAATGCTTAGCATGAGTGCATATGTGTAACCTTTTGGGGGGGTACCCTTTTAGGATTTCATGAGAGTTCCTTCTCTTACTAGGATATGTAGAAACCAAATGCATTTCCCAGGGCCACATAGCCAATATATATCTGAGGCAGGATTTGAACCCTATTTTTCCTCATTATGAGCCCAACTCTTTCTACTATCCAATGCTTCCTTTCATTGAATAAAATAGGCAAACTTTTTGTTTAAATGGGGGAATAGATGAATGAACAGACATATATTGTCCTCACTTCTTGGGCTACCATTCCATCATGATACACTCACCCTAGCCATCACTGTTATCTCCCCATAAGTTAAAATTGGACTGTGCTCCTGGATTCCTCATCTCTAATAGACTAATATTGTCCAGAATCAGAGCATTCCTACACCCTGGCAACATTCAAACACAGAATTGTTACCCAAACAACCTTATATGTAGTGTTTTTCTTCTTAAGATTGTAATTTCCATGAGGGCAGAAACTGTCTTGCTTCCCTGTATTTTTATCCCCAGTAATTTACACAATATCTGAAATATAATAAGCAGTTAGTGAATGCTTCATCCATCTATCCATCTTATTGCACTGAAGTAGTGTAGTATCATAGAAAAAATATTGCACTCAGAAATAGGAGTTCTGTTACCAATGGTAAACAGAGACTAGTCACTGTATGGTTTGTGGATTTGGATTCCTCATTTGTAAAATGAAAATATTTCATGGGATCTAACTCAAATCCCATGTTTTCAAACTCAGCCCTCTAAATTCAGTTTTCTTTCAATTGGCCTTTCCAGTTTTTACATCTCTAAAATCAAATTTATAAGTAAACCCAATTGACTATTTTGATACACAAAGAGTTGAAGTAATCCCACAATTGGCCCATTCAGCTGAAATGATCAAACTGCTTGAGTGTGGAGAAACAGCCTAACTGGGGTCATTTAACTGATGAAAGGCTGATCTATTACTTGCCAAATGTTAATGCCCAAGCATTCTTCTTAATTAATGGTAAATTTGGTCCACATTCAGCAAATTAAGGAAAAAAAGAAAAGACAGAAGTTGCTTAGGGAAATTAATCATCTATGTTTCCAAGTACAAAAGGTGAGAAAACTATTATTAAGAAAAGCAAAACTGCCATTTTAACTAACTAAATCACATAAATGATAGCATACTTTTCAATGATAGTAAATTTATACTTCCAAAAGCAGAAACTGTCAAAGTTTAACCAATAAGCTTTATTAAAGTGATCTTGGGATGCTTATAATAATTACAATATGCTCTCTCAAACTTGGAACACCAATCTGAATGCTCTATGCCTTTATTTCTTTTATATTGCACTAGAATAGCCTTGATTTATTTCACTGAAAAAGGCATATGTTTCTCATAGAATCTCCAGTACTACCATATAAATGTTATCTTGATAAAAAATCAGAGACCTGAAATATTGAGTATTGCCATCTATGACCTAATATAGTTCTGACCGTCTATAATCTAACTCTTTGGAAAGTCAATAGGGACAGTAGGGGAATAGTGTGAACAAAAAAGAGAAGAACAGAAGGTAAAAACAAATAAATAAAAAAAGAAAAGGAAATGTGAATATTCTTTGGCAACAGCTTCTCTGAGTCTAATGTAAAGAAACATTTTGAGGAAAGAGGTTTTGGCATCATGGATAGAGGAAATCAGAAAGACCTGTGCTTTAAGTCTTGTTTCTGACACGCTCTAGCTAGATCATAAAAGGAATTTGGTAGAAGTTAACCTTTTTTACAAATAGTTTATATACTATTGAGATTAATTTCTCTTTATCTATTTGGATAGCACTGACTTCCAAATATATCTAGTTTTTTTCTTTGAGAGGACATTGATGGCTTGTTCAAGTTCTTTTTCTAAGATAGGATTATTTAAGTATGCTTTTTTTCTCTTTTGTTAATGTGAACATTTTACATTTTTATAAATATCCATAGATTTTACTTAGATTGTCAGGTTTATTGGCAAATAACTAGGCAAAATAACTCAATAATTGCTTTAATTTCATCTTCACTGATGTTGCAGAAGTAGGTATAGACAATGGAGCTGCCAAACAGCATCTGGTCTAGTGTCTAGTACTAGAGGAGACACCTGTAATCTCTATTTGACCATCTTCCAGATCCCCTTATTATCATTTTGAGAGCTCTAGAAGATGCTGATGCTTCTGCCATCATGGTATTTTATGCATGTGGGCTCCAGGGCAACCTCCACCCCCATATCACAGATCTCTTTTTCTGATTTCCTAGATTGTCTTGGACTAGAACAAAGTCTTGTTCTTAACTTTCATTAACTATGCTACTCCAGAATTCAATTTGAGGCATCATTTTAAAGTTGTTTGGAGGAGAATGTTGAGAGAGTTCAGCTGAGTGCTTTCTTTACTCTGCCATCTTGGATCTGACCACAGAAATCCCAATTCTTTCTTAAATAACTTTCTTGTTAAAAAAAAATAGCCCATCACTCTTGTTTCTTTCATTAAGCCATTTTTATTCATTAAAATTTTTATAGAAACATTTTAAAACTCTTACTTCATTGCTTATCATAGGAATTCTAGATGGACTTGATCCAAGCTGAGTTTTTCTTTTAGGCGTTCTTTATGGATATTTTAGAGTTATTCTCTTCTTCTGAATTTGTATATTATATATCACTTTCTCCATAATAACTCTCTATGATAAGATCCCTTTTTGCTCATTTTTCCAGTCTTCTTCTTGACTTATGATATGATGCTCTGCCTGGGCTGTGTAATTCCGCAGGACATACATGAAAGGCCTAGTTGCTTCTTTCTTGGGGATAATAAGTATTGTCTTTTTCTAGGATCTCAGGGACAGATCAAGCTAGGCACTTGCACATTTTTAGGGTTTCAAAGTTTTCTGACCCAGGGAGAAATCTCAATGCTGTCCTGTTGGGGCTCTGTTGGTAATGGGTTGAATTGGTCCTCAGCTAACAGGAGGCCAGTGATCACCTGGGGGCAGAATGTGAAGGTTGCACCTGTTTGCGATAAACAGGATTATCTCTCCCTTCAGGGTGATGCAGGATTGACTCGCTGTGGAGAGGGCAAGGCCAGGGGAGGGGCCCTAAGGGGCCCTGGAGAAAGGTCTTAAATACAGGCTACCCAGAGGCAGAAGGAAGTCCAACCACGCCAAGTTTAGAGAACGTAGCTAGAAGCAAGTGTTGTGTTCTAAAGAAAAGTCCAGCCACACCAAGCTTAGAGAATGAGAGGGAGTTCCAGCCATGCCAAGCCTAAGAGAAAGTAGCAAGAAGCAAGCCCTGTGTCTTAAGTTTTCTGTGCAGCTGTTTCTCCCGGAGAAAGCAGAAGCTGGGAGCTGGGGACGCCTGAAGCCTGTTAAGGAAGGGTATAGGTGAAACCTATACAGCCTGACCCCCAGAAACTGTAACACTGTCCCATTCATCTAAACTCAAGTACTTGACCCTGGTTTGGTTCTGAGAAACATGCTAGCTCTCTTGTTAATTCTGAAAGTTCACACTCTGCTTTTGGTTTTAGCAATTATCAGCCACCTGAAAGCAATGCTGATTCAGTGATAGAACTCTAGACTTGTTATTAAAGGTCTGAGATTACTACCCAAGTTATTCTACCACAGGCTTCAGCCTGGGATGGAACCAAAAAGTAAAACCATCACTACTCCTGAGGTCAGAAATATATAGATGCTACTAGCTTCTGGATTCCCTTCTTGCTTGATACATAGCCTAGGGCTCATCAGCAGTCTTGAACCCAGAATGCCTCCCCTAGGTGCAAGCTTTTTCAGTCACCTCTGTAATTTTAATCTGAAAATGAGTATCTGGTAACATAGCTGTCAGTTGGTATCTATTACTGAACACTGAACAAGGTTAGGACCTTCTATGCTGGGTTTCAGAATCTTCTTTTCCTGGTGCAAAAACCTTTCCCTTCACTAGAATGCTAATCTTTGCTATTCCTGGACAAATCCTGTCTCCAGTCTGAAAACCCTCTATATATCTTCTGTTGTTAACTTGAGCTGAAAGAAATGATACACTGTCATTTTTTATTAGATTTCCTTATCATGAATCAATATGAAACATTTTTAAATTTGTTTGGCAGAATAATGAATAAAAGTTTGACTTTTTTTCTGATTCTCTGCACTTTTCACATGAGGATAATGAGACTGATATCTTCTATTCTTTGTACAGAAGAATAAAGAAAAGAGATTGCCTGGGTCAGATTTCCATTCCTCTATGCCTTCTTATGCTTTTATTTTTAATCATACTATATGTATCCCCATGTAGCAAAAATGGAAATTTTAGGCCAAACAAATAAATATTGAAGCTACTTCAAAAGAACACATTAAGTCCACTTCAAAATAGAATTTGTGATTTATTCCTCTCTAGGCTATTGCAAAAGCTTTCTGGTTGATGTCCCTGACTCAAGATTCTTCTCACTCCAATTCATTTTTCATTCAGCTGCCAAAGTGATCTTCCTAACATTTAGGTCTGACTATGTCAACCTCTTCACTTACCATTCTATAAACACTAGTGGTTCCCTTTTACCTCTCAGATCAAATACAAAATCCTTTGGTTAGCTTCTAAAACATTCCATAAGCTGTCCCCTTACTACATTTTAAGTCTTCTTACATCTGACTTCCCCTCCACATTGTCCAAGATTAGTGACACAGGACTCCTTGATGTTCTCAAACAAGATGCTTCATCTCCCCACTTTGGGTATATTCACTGAGTATGCCCCATGCCTAGGATGCTTTCCTTCCTTGTCTGTGCTTCCTGGCTTCGTTAAAGTCTAAGCTAAAACCTCACTTTCCCAAGAAGTATTTCTCAGTCCTATTTAATCTTAGTGCCTTCCCTCTGAGATTATCTCCAATTTATCTGGCATCCAGCTTGTTTGTTCATTGTTAGACACTGAGCAGGGACTGTCTTTTGCCTTTATGCCTTTCTTATAATCCCAGCATTTAGAACTGTACCCACCAAATAATAGGTTCTTAACAAATGATTGTTGGTTTGTTTATTAGACTTTTTTAGCCTAAATGATTTTCTCAGAATTAATTGTAAACTGTACCCCAATAAGGAGCATGGTGTATTCTAGTTCTCGACTTATGCCAAACAGCAGCATGGAAATCAATCCCTATATGTGATGTATTTCTTATACAAAAGAGCGTTTTTTATTACTATGAGGACAAAACAAATCCCATAATATCTTTCCTTCTGACATATGGCAGTGGGTATTTGCTTTCATTTTCACATTTGCACATCATTGTAGATGTACCCATTCTTCCATTAAAATCTTGTTCCACTATCTTATTATGCTGTGGAGTTCACCCTGGATTTTTGAGGGTTATGCCAATTTAACATTAATTTTGGCAAGTCCTACAAAGCTGGGAAAGACTTCAAGTAGTGACCCAGGGATAGTCTCTATAAAAATATGTTGTTGAAGTTCTAGTCTAAGTACAACTGGAGGGCCTCGTTCATTTAGTCAACAAGAACTGAAGTACATATATGGGTCTATATGTACACATATGTGTGTATGTATATATGCATGTATGTGTGTATATGGAGAGAGAAAGATATATGTGTATAATTTTATTTTCAATTAATAAGCATTTATTTTCCACTCATTCCCACATATCCACTGTAGCCAATTTGGGAGTGGGGAGAAAAAGGGAAAACAAAACTTCTGTAGCAGTTATGTGCATGAGCAAATAAAACAAATTACATCATTGGTAATATCCAAACATCCATTTCTCATTTTGCCTCTTGCATCCATAATTTCCTGATAGCTTGAATTTCTTACCTTGAGAATTGCTTGTTCATCTTTTGACTATTTTTCAAATTTGTAATATATCTTGGAAATCTGACCATTTGTAAAGAAACTCACTGCAAAGATTGATTCTTCAATTATATATGCCCCCACTTAGTGCTGCACTGTATTTGTGTAAACTTTTTTTAATATTATGTAATCAAAATTCAATTTCATCTTCTTTGATCTTTATACTTTGGTTGTGAAATCTTCTTCAGCCACAGAATTGAAAGGTAATTTCTTTCTAATTCCTCTGCTTTGTTTATGATGTATGCAATCCTGTATATCTATTCCATTTCTCCATTGAGAGATAATCTTTGATATGATGATAAATGTTGTTCTAAGCCAAATTTGTGCCAGACTGCTATCCAATTTTCATATCACTTTTTGTCAAATAGTGATTCCCTACTCCAGTAGCTCCAGCCTTTGGATTTGTTGAACATTAGGTTGCTAGTTTTTTTTTTTGTTTTGTTTTGGTATGTTTTGTTCCTATATGTTGTTTTAATCAGTACTACTCTGTTTGGATGATTACTGACTTTATAATAATTTGAATTTTTTTTGCCATTTCCGTTGAGATTCTTAACTTTCATTTTCCAAATCAGTTTTGTTATGATTTTCATTTACTTATTTATTTTTATTTTCACAGTGCAGAGACAAAGCAAATGGGGTTAAGCAACCTGCCCAAGGTCACACAGCTAGTAAGTGCCAAGTGTCTGAGGTCAGATTTGAACTCAGGTCCTCCTGACTCCAGGGCCCATGCTTTATTCATTGCATCCACTTAGCTGCTCTTGTTATGATTTTTATTGTTCTACAAATTAATTCTTTGCTAATTTGTTTTATTTTACTATTGAATTAATTAATCTAGATAGTCTTGCATTTTTATACTGGCTCACCATACCCATGAGTAATTAAAATTAATTTATTTAGGTATCTTTATTTCCTTAATATTTTATAGTTATATTCATATAGTTTTGGTGTGAAACATAAGAGATAAATTTTCCATGTTTTAGACATTGTACAGTCACCATAAGGAAGATTTTTCTTTATTCTTTTCTGCTGTTTTGGTTTCTTTTAGTGAGAGGAGAGTAAGGTGTAAAAGTTATTTCAGATGTATGTGATTTTTGCATCCTGCATCTTTGATTAATTTATTAATTGCAATAATTTTCTTTGGTTCTTGATGTACAACAGTATATCATCATCAATAAATGCTAATCCTGTCTCTTGCTTCCCTATAATTCATTTCTGAATTTGTTTGTTTCTTTTATTGTAATAACTAGCATTTATACTACTGTATCACAGAATAGCAGTGGTTTACCTTTACCAGGTTTACCTTACTTTATCTCAATAGAAAGGACTCTCCTTTAGAATTTTCATATAATTCTGGCTCAGCTTTGGATATATGAAGTTTATTATGTTAGTAAAAAGTCCATTTATTCCAATTTTTCTAGTGATTTTCAATAGAAATGAATATTATCTTTTGACAAAAGCTTTCTCTATTTACTGATATAAATATTTGATTTTTGTTTCTCTTATTAATATGGATAATCATGATATAAAATGTTAACCACCATTTTCAAAATTATAGAATAGCAGAGCTGAAATGGACCTTAGAGTAATCCTTATTCCAACCCAAACCTGAATAAGATTCACCTTTACAACAGCCAAGACCAGCTGTTAATTACTCTTTGGATGGTTCTGATTATTAAAGGTCTGCCTTCACTTCTGCCATGAAGCCCAAATTTTTATTTGTAACTTTCATTCACTTTTTGCTGTAATATTTTAACTGAAAATGTAAGCACCCTATAGACTGATGAAATACTGACTCAAAATAAAATCTGGATAAATAACTCAAAATAGATCATATACTCAAAAAATGATTTCATGGGGAAAAGAAAATTAGAAGGAAAAACAGCAAAGTAAACAAAGTGGAATGAGGGAGGGCAGAAGTGTATTACACCCAGGGTGGCAAAATTATTTCCTGTCACTTCAGAAAAGAAGTAATATTAACCAAGATGTATGTAGTAATTGAAATTCATCAGACCACTTCCACAATAGCTTAGTGAAGCAATTAATGCCAAGTCATTATTCCCATATTGGAATTTCAGGAGCCTGAGGTTTAGTAGAGTTATGTAATTTGGCTAAGCTTATACACTTAGTTAAGTTGCAATGTCAAAAATTGAATTCATATCCTAACCCTAAGTCCAACACACTCTCCATTTTACCATGATGTCTCTATGGGCTACTTGTACACAAGTAATAATTGGATGCTTAGTTTCCATTTCAACTTTTTTTGAAGCTATATACACACACATAGTTATTTTCAAAAGCTCAATAAAATACTATTTTTTTTTGCTTTTTGGAGGGCAGTTGGGGTTAAGTAACTTGCCCCAAGGTCACACGGCTAGTTTTTTGTGTTAAGTGTCTGACGCCGGACTTGAACTCAGGTACTCCTGACTCCAGGGCCGGTGCTCTATTCACTGCGCCACCTAGCCGCCCCAATAAAATACTATTTGATCTTGATTTATTTTGCTTTATATATTTTATTCCTTTACTAAAGAAACTATTTTTGCAGTATTACAGAAATAATTCTGCAAATCAAGTGGCTATTATTTGGAGTATGACTATCAGTTAAAGCAGAGGTTCTTAACTTGTTCAGGAAGTTGATTTTTTTAATTTTTTATAATGGTATTTATTTATATTCATTTATTTAGTTTTCAACATTCAAGTCCATAAGTTCCAAATTTTCTCCCCATCTCTCCCCTCTCCCCACCCAAAGATGGCTTGTCATTTGATATAGACTCTCTATGTAATCCATATTGAACCCATTTGCACATTAGTCATGTTGTAAAGAAGAATTAGATCCAAAGGGAAAAACCATGAGAAAGAAGCAACAAACAAAAAAAGCAAAAAGAGAGCAAGTAATATGCTTCAATCTGCATTCAGACTCTACATTTCTTTTTCTGGACATGGTTAGCATTTTCCATCATGAGCCCTTTGGAGTTGTCTTGGATCCTCCCATTGCTAAGAAGAAGACATAAATCTATTGGTCAGTCAGCGTACATTATGACTGTTACTGTGTACAAGGTTATCCTGGTTCTGCTCACTTCACTCAGCATCAGTTCATTCAAGTCTTTCTAGGTTTTTCTGAAGTCTACCTGCTCATATTCTTATAGAACAATATTATTCCATTACATTCATATACCACAATTTGGCAGCCATTCCCAAATGATGAGCATTTCCCTCAGTTTTCAATTCTTTGCCACCACAAAAAGAGCTGCTACAAATATTTTTTGTATATGTGCGGCCTTTTTCCTATCTGTATGATCTTTTTGGGATATGGATCTAGAAGTGATATTGCAGGGTCAAAGGGTATGTACATTTTTATAGTCCTTTGGGCATAGTTCCAAATTTCTTTCTGGAATGGCAGGATTGGTTCACAACTCCATCAACAATGCATTAGTGCTCTAATTTTCCACATCTTCTCCAGCATTTATAATTTTCCTGTTTTGTCATGGTAGCCAATCCTATAGGTGCGATGTGGCACCTCAGAGTTGTTTTGATTTGCATTTCTCTAATCAATAGTGATTTACTAAAAAGAAATCTTTACAAAATCTTCACTTTGGTTCCAGGGGAAGATACACTCTTGGTCATCTCATTGTGACATAATGACTGTGAGTTTGAGTTCAGGTCATATCCACCATCTGAGGATCATCCTGAATAAGCTAAAGAGAGGCTTATAAATAAAAATATCAACCAGGTGATGAAATGTTTTGAATGCATCCACTTACAAAATAACCCACTAAGATGTATGGGAGCTCATTATCTTGGTCAGTGGGAAAAATATCCACATAAATAAAAGCATGGGTCACTGGCATCCAGACTGTTTTACCCTTAGATTTAAATTCCACCATGATCAAGTCATGACCATTTTATTGTATTTGGACAATTTTTGTAAACTGGGCTGTTGAAACAATTTTAGTTGATAGCTCACATAGTCATTTGAAAAGGGACCAGAAATTTAAAATGACATAAAAAGGGTTATCAGGCAACAAACCAGGTCATCAGCAGCAATTATAGAAAGATTCTAAGCCTAAATCCAGCAGAAAAACAGTCATAGTGCTTCTCAGCTCCTTAAGTGAATGAACTCCATTAGCCCAGCACCATATTTTGTGGCTTGGGTGTAAGTAAACAAGATGTGATTCCAATTTCAGGTAGTAGGTCTCTTTTTCAGTTGTCAATGGAACCTATATAGCCTGTTTTTGAACCCCAAATTATGCTGTCATCATTTCTATGCTGCCTTAGATTCTCTATTTAGGCATGACGTCTTTTCCCTTCCTATTAGTTAAAAATAGTCTATGCAAACAAATCAGGGGACATAGTCATGAGCTTATGAGGGAAAGTAATAAATTCTAGACAGATAAAATTTATTCTATAGATATGACTGGGATGCTTATTTTCTTGGAGCTGAATTTTCAAAACAAAGTCCGGGTCATTCCATTAATGCTACTCTGCATCTGCTGCTATGGCAATCTCTACTTTTTCTCCATAGCTGCTGAGAGGTGATGAACTTAAAGAGAAAGGAAAATTATGTTTTGTGATAGTAGAATTTTCTTAAAGCATGGGGATATTGGACATATACATCTTTGGTCTTAGGAAATTTAAAACTTAAACTTGAAATAATACACATTCACAACTCAACTTTCCAATGATTCCTCAGTTTAGAGAAGCACTTTCAAATCAGTTCTGGTTTCTTTTTGCTGTCTTTGCATATTTGCTTTTGTATTTTTAATCAATAGAAACATTTAATTTGAGTGGCTTTTAAGACATACTTTCATCTACTGTAATTATAAATTTTCTTAGCTATCCTGCAGTCACTAGAGTTAGAGGAGCAAACCAAACATTTTCTTTTTAAAAATACATCAAGGGTGGAGTTAAGATGGTAGAATAGAGACCACTGAGCTGAACTCTCCCAACATTCCCCTACAAAAAGCTTTAAAATGATTTTTCAAATAAAATTCAGGAGTGGGAGAGCCAATACAAGGTCAGCAAGAAACATTCTTCTAGACCAAGACAACTTAGGAGGTTGTATAACTCTGTGACATGAAGATGGAGAATGGTCTGGAGTCCAAGTGAATGAATCACCATTGATGGAACTAAGTGGGGGCAACAGAAGCAGCAGCAGCTTGAGAAAATAAGAGAACCCGGCAAATAGTCAGAATGAGATTACAGGGGACCCCTGTGATAGCACTAGATGCAGTACAAGACGGTGTTTGGCAATGCCAAAAAGTTTTAATAATGGTAAATGTTATGAATCATGATTTTAAACAAATCAAAAGCAGAAAAATATCTAATTAAGAGGGATAAGCATAGAAACTACATCTTGCTAAAAGGCACCATAGACAACAAAGTAATATCAAGACTAAAAGTATATGCACCAAATGGCATAGCTTTCAAATTCTTAGAGGAAAAGTTAAATGACTTAAAGGAGGAAACAGTAAAAGTATAATAGTGTGATACCTCAACTTTCCCCTTTGAAACTAGATAAATATAATTATAAAATAAATATGAAAGAAATTAAACGATGAGTAGAATCTTAAAAAAACATTTTATTGTCTTTTTTCTGTTACATGTTAACAGAAAAAAAATATTTTAAAAGTTTTGAGTTCCAACTTTTTCCCTCTCTCCTCTCTTTGATAAAGCAAACAATTTGATATAGAATATACATGGACAATCATGCAAACCCTATTACCATTTTAGTCAAGTGGCCAAAAATTTCAAACAAACAAAAAAACAAGAATAATAATGAAAAATTTTAAAATATGGTCCAATATATGTCCAGGCCCCATCAGGTTTTTCTGCAGAAGTGGATAACATTTTTCATCATAAATCCCTCCAAATCTTCTTGGATCATTGTATTTCTGAGAATAGCTAGGTCATTCACAGTTGAACATCATACTGTATTGTTGTTACTTTGTACAATGTTCAACTGTTTCTGAGCATTCCAATTTGCATCAGTTCATGCAAGTCTTTCTGAGATTTTTCTAAAAGCATCCTGCTCATCATTTATTATATGACAATAGTATTCCATCACAATCATACTCCATAGCTTTTTCAGCCATTCCCCAGGTGACTGGTATCCTTGAAATTTCTAATTCTTTGCCACCAGAAAAAAGAGCTTCTATAGACATTTTATGTAATAGATCCTTTGCCTTTGGAGATGAATAGAACCTTGGAAAAGTTAGCTATAGTTGACTTCTGGAGAAAATGAAATGTGAAGGGACAAGAATACAACTTCTCACCTGTCCATGGCATATTCTCAAAATATTGACCCGTGTATTAGGGCATAAAAATTTAAGAACCAAATACAGATAAGCAACAATATTAAATGCACATTTTGGGGGGGCATACTGCAATAAAAAGTCCATTTAATAATGGACCATGGTGGAATATATTAAAAAATTTGTAGAAAACGAAATCATTTAATTCTAAAGAATGACTGAGTTAAAATGATTCATAGAAACATTACTTTCATAAAGAGAATGACAGCAATACAATAACATTCCAGAATTTCTGGGATGCAACTATAGTTATTATTTAAGCAATCCACTTTATTAAGACTATAGATATATTCCGGTTGGTTTTGTGGTATTTAGTAGACATGAATTTTAAACTAAAGTTGTCAAAGGAAGCTAAAGTCTAGTATAAATGTAACAGTGTAGGGTAAGCAAATGTTCTCCTCAAGAAACCTAAAATTTAGTCTATGTTTTCCCTCCCCATTCAAGTAGAAAGATCTGGTTAATGAGCCTGCAGAAATACTGCTAAAGAGACTATATATATATATATATATATATATATATATAGTCTATGTTTCTCAAGGGCTATATTTCATACATCAGAGGATCATAAATTTAAAACTGAAAGGGATCTGAGAGACCATCAAGTCCAACTCTTCATTTTATAAATGAAATACGCAAGATTAATGATTCACCCAAAATAAAAAGAGTTTTAAAAAACCAACAATTAACATTCTGACATTGCCAAATACCATTCTACTCTTCATCCTATTGTGCTATTATGGTTAACCTAGCTACAAAATCCTTGTCCTTACTGCTGTCTCTTGAATCTTTGTCATATTTCACATCAGCCCAACTCCTTCTCATGTCAAACCCAATCTAGGTCACTCCCTTGTACCTTAGATTTGCCCATATTCTGCATCCTCAAACATTTTCTTCAATCCTTAGTTCAATATTCTTACTATATTTTCTGTAAGGACAACACAGTAAAAAGTCACAGAATCTCCAAGTTGCACAAACATATATAAGCACTGGAAAGTCATTCACAAAATTCACAGCAAGTAGTGACCTGCTCTTTATTAGAAAACTCCTAGTGACAATCTTTTGCTTTCTATTGATCTGTAGGATTGTATGAGTTGTGAGGAAGGATTTTGTTAATTTGAATTAAAATCTGATACTCTGCAACTTCCAACCATCACTCCTACTTATATATACAGAGCTAAGTAGAAAAATAGAAAAATAGAAAAATGATCCTGCTTCCATATAAGTCATTCAAATATAGGAAAAGGACTATCATGTGCTTATCAAGTCTTCTCTTGTGTTGGCTGAATTTTCTAACTTCTTTTACAAAATCTCCACATTATTGTTTCATGTCCCCCATCATCCTGATAGCACTCCTCTTGACTCTTGACTTCCTAAACAATCTTCAAAACTGCGATATATTTATTTAGTCTGTTTTGGTTCTATGTAATTGTTTATATGTTGTCTCCCACATTACTTTGTGATCTTTTCTAAGGCAGGGACTGCTTTTCTGTTTTGTTTTGCTTTTAATTTATTTCTATCCATATCACTTCTCATGGTACCTGACACTTACTAGACATTTAATAAATGTTTGTTGACTTGGCTTCATAAACTTAATGTGCAAAATGAACAGAGTATTACAAACAACATCTGACCAGAGTAGTGCACAATTACCTCTAATGTATATGTCATTGCGGCTTTCTTAACACAATATAACTCTATGTTTTTTTGAGGGGGGTGGTGGTCAATGTCAAACCACTACTTCATTAAGTTTGAAATTCACTGAGACCCTACCCTCTCAAATAATTTTACATAGACTGTGCCCTAGCCGTGCTTTTAAAATTTATTCTTTGTGAAGTTGATATTTTAAACCCAAATAAAGCATTTATACATCTATTTGCATTGTTTCATGTTACCTAAGAGAAACAATATTGGATAGAAATGTGGTCCTAGATTAAGGAATACCTGAATTCAAGTCCTCCTGCCAACACACACATATATATATATATAGATAGATATAGATATAGATATAAAATTTCATCATTGAATATTTGCTTTGCCAGCAACATCACAAGTGTTGTTGATAAAGTTTTGAAAATATATATTCAATTGACTCATGATTGGTATTGACTCATAATAATTGGTATTCAAAAACAGGTCCACTGACCCCAAATTCAATATTCTTCCCAGACAATACTTTGTTCATGTCATCCTTTGAAATCTTTGCAATCTGTTGTGCTATGCTCTGATCATCTTTGTTTTCATAATGAGGAAGAAGAACTAGAAATTTTCTGTTTGTCCCAAGAGATAAAAATTAGGAGCAATGCATAGAAGGTGTAGTTAGGGTTTGATTTAGGTGGAGATGGTGGGAGTAAACAATTCCTGAAATGTATCATAGTGGAAAGGTCTCTGGATCTAAAGTTAGAAGAGTTGGGGTCAAAGTCCACTTTGACACATGCTACCTGCAACTCATACTTACACTAATATATCAGTTCTTTATGCTCATCTTAAAAGCTTAGCTCAGATGTCATACCTCCTATGAGAAGCCTTCCCTCATTTTCTCATTTGTTGGATGCTTTCCGAGACTGAAATTTATTTGTATTTATTCTGTTTCTGTTTTGTGTTTACTTAGCTGTCAACAAGTGGTTTTCCACCAATAGAAGTAACAGCTCCTTGAGGATTGGTAAAGTTTCATTTTTTTTTATATCACAAGAATCTAGTATAGAATAGAAGCATAATCAATGGTTTACTGAATTCAAGTTGAAATTAATAGTAGTACACAGGTCCTTGAGAGTCATTCCTGTTGTTTTAGTGTGTCACCTGAATCTCCTTTTAATTTCCCCTGTTTTCATATTTGTGGTCTAGAAGTTAGATGAAGGAATAACATGGGAAAAAACGGAGTTGAGAAAAATTTTCACCATAAAGCAAATCTGTATAGCAAAGGGTTAAAAAAATCATTAAATATCTTCTTCATACAAAATGCCATATTACTCACCATGGTAGAAAGTCTTATGCAATTCATGCCCTCAAGAATTTACAGTATAATAATGGTGTTCCTCAGGGCAGGTATAACCAATACACAAATAGAATAATAGTGATGTGACAGAGGTAACATAAAACCAGGGGAAATATGGTGAGAAGTCTGGAGTATTTGAAACTACTTTCACATAGAGATGAAGGACATCAGATATGGTTTCATGGAAAAAGTGGTGTATGAGCTGAACATTGAAGGAGCAGAGGTAATGAAGCAGGAGATGATGCACAGGCTCTCTTGAGCCATCCATGAGGGATAGCGTGGACTTAGGCATTGAGATGGGAGAGGAAAGAGTGAAAAAGTGGGATGAATAGTTTGATAGCATAGAACACACAAAGGAGAGCAGCTTGAGATATGGATGGCTTGGTAGGTTGAGACTGCGTGTTAAAAATCCTTGAATATTAAGGTGAAGGGTAAAGTTTTTATTTGATACAAAATAAGGAATCATTGAAAGTCTTTGAGTATAGAATAGGCATAATCATAGTGGTTTAAAAGAGAATAACCAAAAATGGGGAGAGTGGATTGAAGAAAAGATAAACTGGGGTCAACAAGACAATTTAGGACGCAAATACAATACTTTTAGAGATGAGTGCTTGAACTATGGTGGTTAGAAATTAAGAACTATATATAAGAGATATTATAGAAGCAGAGATTACAGGACTTGGCAAAAAAAAACACAGATGTATACAGTGAGAGACAAAAAAAAATCAAAGATGACTCCAAAATAGTTGTTTCATGAATAGAAGTGGTGGAGTTAAAAGGAAGGGAGAGCTGAGGAGTCACCAAGGGCACGAGTGAGAAACAAATTTAGAAAATTAGTCTGTTGTTATATTATGGGAGGGTTGACCAACAAAATAAGGAGTTTGGTCTTGATTTTGGAAACAATCATGAGCCATTAGAAGTTTTGAAAAGATCTAACAAGTTTAATATTAATCCTGCCATTAAGGACTGATTATGAAGTATTTTTCTGAATTTTGACAGAGTTGGTGGAATAGATGTGGAATAAGTTAAACATTTTCAGATCATAGCCATATGTTGGTTTATTTAGCTTAACTATAAGATTTTATTTAGGAAGTGGGCAGGAGGAGATATTGGAAGAAGATGAATGACTTTAAAAGAAGGACCATCCGTGAAACACTCCAAGAATAACAATTACTTTGTCACCAGTGTGCTACATCTTATTGAAAACATGGCACTCATTTTAATACTCAAGAAACTGTTAAATGAAGAAAAACATATTGGAAAGTATTATATTTAGAAATAGTAGAAGACCCGCAATGAAAGAGATGAATGATTTTTAGGGTACTGTAATGGTAATGGGATTTGAAGATCTTCCATGGCTAATTTAGCAGAAAGACATGGGGCAGGAAGGAGCCCAAACTGAGTGGAGCCAGCTTGGTGGCTGGAAGCAGCAGCAGTAGTGGAAACTTCTTCTGAAAGTCAGTCAGAACTTCTGCTGCCAACTTCTGCTGAGGACTTCTGCTGAGGACTGCTGGGGATAGGAACTGCAGTGAGGCTGGAGCTGGTAGGAGAGAGCTGCATGGAGGCAAAGCAATTACCATTAGGAGAGGAGGATCTTTGCCTGAGGGATCCTGTTTTGTTTTGAAGGCTTGAGAATGTGGGTGTTTACTTCAATGTCTATGTGTGCCTGCTCCATGGCTACTTTAATGTCTTTGACTTTCTGGTTTGGAGACTCAGCATTCTGGTATTTGGATAAATGTTCTGGCTATGTTCCCCATGTAGAGAGCCTGCTACATTTTGTGATTAGCAACTATACCAGCATATTTATAATCACTGTAGGCATTGTGAATATTACCTTGTTGTTGCAGGTAATTTATTAATTTGAATTATACTCCAAATAGGATTATGGAAGCACACTCAATATTCTGTACTCTTATCATTACCAATTTTTCTCTCCATGATTAATCAATCAAATTTGTTTGAAATATGTCCACTTATGAGTAATTAGGATTCTTCAATAACACTGTGAACTAAACCATTTAATCTAAGTTATACTATATGTATCATATAGTATATGATACATATACTTTTTTGGAGATTAAGTGAAGAGGAGATTTTTCAGTATTAAGAAGATAATATTCTCACAATTCAAAATAGAAAATATCATAAATATGCTAAGAATGTGTGATAGGCCTATTTCTAACATTCTGAGGAACTATTTGGTAACCAGTTTTATGGATTCAAGAAACCTCAGTATTTAAAAAATATTAAAATTCTGAATTAATACTACCTGTTAATTACTTTTATAATAATGTAAAGAATAGCTCAGGAGAGTTGAGTTAAATAAGAATTTCATTAAGAACTCTTGCTACTTCTTTTCATCCTATGATCTAATGACTACTTCTGGAGGGTAAATTTCCTCAGAATTCATCCAAATCCATGAAACTTCTGTCACTAGGGGAACAGATTTGAAGTTGGTCATATTATAAATTATATTTCTCCCCTTTCCTTCCATTTCTGTTTTCTCCATCATTTACCATTCTCCACCAACGAATTTTCATGACAAAAAATCAGAAAGTATAGGTTGGGTAGAAGGGAGGTTATATGGGGTAAGCATAATTAATAACACTTTACCTTTAGAAGATTAGAGTAAATAGCATCTTGCTTTCTAGAGTATCTGGTATACAAGGAAAATTAACTAACAAATATACAACAATAAGATATTTCTTATGGAAAGAGATAAGCTAGGAAGCCATCTTTCAGTAAGTTTCCCCTTATGAAAACTATACTTGACATAGGCTTGAGATCTGTAATACATTTTCCCTGCTTTTCCCTGGCCTCTTGATACTTTTAATTACTTCAGGGAATATTTACTTCAATAGATCTCATTTATATTAGGATGTTTTGTGTTTTCTCCCTATCCTTTCAAGGACATAGAATTATAACAACCACATATTTGGGAAAGCATTTATTGTCAAATATAGTAGTCAAAATAGAGAGCTGGCTCAATTTCCATTTTCATTTTAGAGGAGATACTTCAAATGCAAATAAATTATTTTCTTTTTTAATATTTTTAATTGTATTTATTTTTAGTTTTTAACATTCATTTCCACAAAATTTTGAGTTACACTTTTTTCTCCCCATCTTTTCCCTACACCCACCCTGAAACAGCAAGCTCACTGAATACTTCTTCCCCCAATCTTTTCTCTCTTATATCCTCCCCCATCCACCCCCTAAATTTCTAGTAGGGCAAGATGGGTTTCTGTACACTAGTACCTGTATATATTATTTCCCAGTTGCATGTAAAAACACATATTTAAACATTAAGAAAACTTTTGAGTTCTAGATTTTTTTCCCCTTCTTCCCTCCTCACCCACCCCACTGGGAAGATAAGCAATTCAATATAGGTTGTACATGTGTAATAACCGAAATCATTTCCATAGTATTTATATAGTGAAAGACTAACTATATTCCCTCCAACTTATCCCACCTGCCACTTTTTGTATTTTCTCCTTTGACCCTGCCCCTTTTCAAAAACGTGTGCTTATAACTAGCTTCTCTCCCAATCTGCCCTCTCTTCTATCATCCCCCTTCTTATCTCCTACCCCTCTATTTTTAGGTTAATACACACAATTGAGTGTGTATGTTATTCCCTTCTTAGGCCAAATTCAATGAGAATAAGGTTGTTCCATTCCCTTTCACCTTCCTACTCTTCCCCTCCATTGCAACAGTTTTCTCTCGCCTCTTTTATATGAGATAATTTACTCTAATCTATCTCTCCCTTCCTCCTTCTCCCAGTAAATTCCTCTCTCCCCTCTTAATTTTATTTTTTAGATATCATCCCTTTCCATTCAACTCACCCTGTGCTCTCTATGTATATAAGAACACATACGCCCACACTCACATATATTTATTTATTTAAATACACATGCACTCTCCTATACATACATATATGTATGCATACATGTGTATATACGCACATACATGTGTATGTATGTGAATGTATGTGTGTGTATGTGTATTTTCCCTTCAACTATCCTCATACTGAGAAAAGTCTTATGAGTTACAATAATAATTTTCCATGTAGGAATGTAATTATTTTGATTTTAATATGTTCCTTATGATTTATTTTTCCTGTTTAACTTCTCATACTTCTCTTACTTCTTGTATCTGAAAGTAAAATTTTCTGTTCAACTCTTTTTTTCTTCATGAAGAAAGCTGGAAAATCCTCTATTTGGTTGAATGAACATATTTTTCCCTGTAGCATTATACTCAGTTTTGTTGCATAGGTGATTCTTGGTTTAAGTCCTAGGTCCTTTGCCCTCCAGAATATCTATTCCAAGACCTTTGGTACCTTAATGTAAAAGCTTCCCAGTCTTGTGTTATCGTGATTGTGTTTACAGAATACTCAAATTGTTTCTTCCTGACTGCTTGCAGTAATTTCTCCTTGACCTGGGAACCCTGGAATTTGGTTATAACATTCCTAGGAGTTTTCTTTTGGGGATCTTTTTCAAGAGGTGATCAGTGAATTCTTTCAAGTTCTATTTTACCCTGTGGTTCTAGAATATCAGGTCAATTTTGCTTGATCATTTGTTGAAATGTGGTGTCTAGGCTCTTTTTAGTCTTCACTTTCAGGTAGTCCAATAATTTTTAAATTATATCTCCTGGATCTATTTTCCAGGTCAGTGTTTTTTCCAATGAGATATTTTACATTACCTTCTATTTTTTTCCTTTGTTTGGATATGTTTTATAGTATCTTGATGTCTCATTAAGTCATTAGCTTCCATTTACTGAAATCTAAGGAATTCGTTTCCTCAGTGAGTTTTTGAAATTCCTTTTCCATCTGGGCAATTCAGTTTTTAAGGCATTCTTCTCCTCATTGGCTTTTTGGCCTCTTTTGCCATTTGAGTTAGTCTTTTTTTTTTAAGATGTGATTTCTTCCGTCTATTTTTGGGTCTCCTTTAGCATGTGGTTGACTAGGTTTTCATGATTTTCTTGCATCATTCTCATTTATATTCCCAATTTTTCCTCCACTTATCTTACTTGATTTTCAAAATCCTTCTTAAGCTCCTCTAATGCCTGCAACAAGTTCATATTTTTCTTGGAGACTTTTGATGCAGGAGTTCTGACTTTGTTGTCTTCCTCCTACTCCAGGTCTTGATCCTTTTTGTCCCCAAACAAAGGATTCTATGGTCTGTTTGTGCTTCTGTTGCTTGCTCATATTGCCAGCCAGTTACTTGACTTTTGAGCTCTTTGCCATGGTAGAACTCTGCTTCCATAATGGAAAGATCTATGTCCCAAATCACTGGTGTTTTCACAGCTGCCAGAGCTATTAGGAGGGTGCTGTCTCTACAAGCCCCACAAGTTCTGGCTCACTGGTCACTCATCCCAGGACCACCATCCAAGACTATGTTCCAGACACAAGCAGGTTAAAGCAAGAGTGATCATCCTTGGAATGGTAGCTTGGTTCCCCTATGATCTGTAGGCCAGGAGCTCCTGAGGCAGTCACGCTGTGGTGGCTGCATAGTAGCTGCACCTCTGCAGCTTCTCACCCTGGGGGCAAGGTCTGGATCATGCTCTTCCTTCAAAAAGAGTTCCCCACTGACCTTTTCTTTTTGGTGTTTATGGATTTAGAAGTCTGGAAACTGGTACAGCTTCTGGTGATTTATTGCCCCGAAATCTGCTCTGGCCCCTCCCTGGGGTCATGTAGGACTGTGCTCAGTTCCCAGCACACTATGATAGACCTTTCATGTTGGCCTGCCAGACTGTCTTCAGTGGGATATTTGTTTCTCTCTTTCACTTTGTGGGTTCTGGAGCTCTAAAGTTTGTTTAGAGTCACTTTTTTTCATGCATTTGAAGTGACTGGAGTGGGAGCTCATGCCAAGTTTGTGCTTCTGCTCCACCATCTTGGCTCCACCCAAAAGGAATTTTTTCCATTCAAATCGATGAATTTACTTATTTCTCAGCTTATTGGTAAAGTGACAAATCCTAACCAATTAGTTCCTTTTCAAAGAAATCTGCCCTTATTTTTTTTTATCATCAATGACTTTCCCATCTTGTTTTGGGTGGGCAAGCATATTCATTATACTACAATTCAAAACTGTATTCCAAACTGAACAATTAAAAACAAATTGAAGCTCCAGTGCCTTGA
>JAQQSW010000244.1:0-16720 GCA_028646575.1 Pseudocheirus occidentalis
TTGAATCATAAAGACTAATATATAGTTAAAATAAGATGTTGTAGTAAAATCTATTATGCCTTAACTAGATTAAGAAAACCCAGGGTGGCAAGCATGATTTCAGATAAGGCAACATCAAAAATAAATAAAATAGGTAAATGGGTATACTACATTATGCTGAAATTCATAGACACTGAATTAATTTTTACAGTTAACATATATACATTAATGGATTTGTATCTAAATACTTAAAAGAAAAGCTAAATGAGTTATGGATAGTGGTAGGAAAACTGTAATAGTAGAGGACTTTAATATACCTCTACCAGAAATAGAAAAGTACACTATAGTAATCATCAAAAAATTTTGACATTGGTTTTAAAAATAGATTGATCAGGGGAATAGATTAGGTGTACAATATATGGAAGCAAAGGAACATATTAACATAATATTTGAAAAACTCCAAAGTCCCAGTCAGTGTTTAAGGACTATTTGACAAAAACTGTTGTGAAAACTGGACAGCAGTCTGGCAGAAATTAAATTTAGACCAATACTTCACACCATATATTAAGATAAATTCCAAATGGTTATATGACCCAGATACAAAAAGTAACATCATAAACAAATTAGAAGGAAAAATAAATTATCTTCCATGAAAATCCATGACCAAAAAAAGTGATAGAGAGGATCATAGGAGATAAAATGGACAATTTTGATTACATAAAATTTAAAAAGTTTCACGCAAATCCAACACAGTTAAGATTAGAAAAGAAGTAATTAGCTAGGGGAAAAATTTGCATTAGATTTCTCTGATAAAGGCCTTATTTCCCAAATATATAGGAAACTGATACAGAAAGAGTAGGAGCCATTCTCTGAATTATAAATGGCTGAAAGCTGACAACTCTCATGGGAAGAAATCTCAAGCTTTCTATAGCTATATGGAAAAATATTGCAAATCACTAGTTAAAATGAAATAAATAATTTATTTATTGGTGATTGCAAATTAAAGCAACTCAGTTGTTCTGCCCTATGCCCATCAAATTATCAAAAGTGACAGAAGAGAAAGAAAATAACAGATGTTGGCGGAGCTGCAGAAAAACAGGCAGATTGATGCAGTCACTGTTGGAAGAATGAATTAGTCTCTCCATTTTGAAACTATGACCCAAAGTAATTAAACTGAATATGCTCTTTTGATTCAATGATTCTATTACTAGACCTATACCCCAAATGGATCAATGAGAGAGGAAAAGTACCCATGCATACAAAAAAAAATATTTATAGTAACTTTTTTGTGTGGTGCCAAAGAACAGAAATCTAAGAGGCAAGCCCATCACTTGGGGAATGAATGAATATATTATAGTATATGACTAGAAAGGAATACCTTTATGCCATAAGAAATGAACAAAGAGAATTTCAGAGAAATCTGGGAAGACTTGTATGAAGAGGAAAGGTTCAAGATGAGGATGTCCTATCAGAGGTATTAGAAAGGGAATTTGTGCCTTAGCGAACTAGATGACCTCTGAGGTCACTACCAGTTCCAAATCAATGATTTCATGAACTAAGTGCAGCATAATCAAAATCGCTTCATACCTCTTGCTGTTATGCTGTTGAATTGATTGATCTATATGTCAGACTTCTTTCCAAACAAATAAACAACCAGATAGTAATATACATTTACATTTAGCAATGCCACTTATTTGATCACTTTCTGGTGTGTTAGGTAAGAATTTCTTTTTCAAGATTGGTAGCCTTATGCTTACTGTGTTCTAGTTCTAATGTTCTGATTTAAAGAAATTAAATATATTCGGTAAGAGGCAGCGTGGCATAGCCAACAGTTCTCACCTTGGAGATAGGAAGACCTGCATTCAAGGGCTACCTCTGATACATCATATCTCTGCAGCTATGGGCAAGTCATTTGACCTCTCAGTGTCCCAGACAACTCTCTTAGACTATCAGTTATAGAAAAAATGCTAATATTTAGTGGTAGAGGGGACTCCTTCACTTGGAATTCCCTTCACCAACAAATCATCAGTCCAAAAAAAATTAAGTGTGTTGCACAGTCTCCTAAGAAGGAAAAGATAAACCTTTTTTTTATGAGACAATATTATTTATTAAATTTCTAATTGCTGCTCTCCCCCCATTAATATATGGAGTTTTAAATTAAGCTTCTCCCTCACTGTCCTAAAGAGCAGTTCAGCCTCCCTTTGATGAACACTGACCTCAGTCTTCTGTTTCAGAGGATGTGCTGAAAGCTCAGGTTCTTGATCTTATGCAATATGAAGACTTGCACATGAAGGGTTCTTTCAAGGGATCTACGGATTTCTTTTTTTTCCGCTTTTTGGAGAGGGGAAGGTAGGGCTAAGTGACTTGCCCAAGATCACACAGCTATTGTTGCGTTAAGTGTCTGAGGCCAGATTTGAACTCAGGTCCACCTGACTCCAGGGCTGATGCTCTATTCATTGTGCCACTTTGCCACCCTGATCTACTGATTTCTTAAATTATTTCATAAATTATCTTTCTTTTAGAATCCTTCCAGAGCGTTTCCAGAAAGCCTTGAGAAGCATCATCAATGTTAAATTTGATGTAGTGTCTGAATTTAAAAACAAAGCACAATAAATGCCTTGGACTTCCTTCCTGAAGAGCAGCTGCTATTTGTCATAATTAGGATACAGCTTATCTGAGACTTGAAGATTTAAGGGTTTCTATTTTTTCTGATTCTCTTTCTCTAGTAATAAATTTTTCTTGAATCACACTAATTTTCATCTGCCCTCTGACAGACATATGCAGTGATGGGAGAGGGCCCTCAATTTTGCACCTTGGCATCACAAACTATTTTGCCTCCAGAATGGTTCACAACATCCTCTGACATGTAACGAGAGCTCTTCAAAGATTACACTCAAGTTTTTCTACTTTAGTTACATGGAAGTTTTCTAACAGTTCAACATTCTACAAGAGATGATGACTCCTTTTCTTTATGACATCATTCAAAACTTTTTTTTTTTTACCCAGACTTGTGATGTCAATGGTATAGGGAAGTCTCAGGAAATTTTCTGTATCCATGCAGATCTGCAACTGCACTTCTATTTAAACTCTCCAAGAGTTTCCAGGAACACTGAAAGGTTAAGAAACTTGGTCAAGTCACTGAGGCAATATGTGTCAGAGGTTGGGCTTGAACCCAGATCGTATTGTATCCCTAATCAAGAAACAGAGCTATGACATTATCTGACTGAAGCTGACTGTTGGGGCATTTGGAGACAGAACTTCCTTTGGAACAAGAAATGGCAATTCAGACAATTTGTTAAGCCCTCTTTTCCCTGAAATATAACTTTTTTTACACAGAGATTTATAATATGAGATGTTAAGAGGAAATAACCAGGATAAAAATAATAAAACTTTTTTTTACAAGAGGGAAATATTCTCTCTCCTAATACCAAGTTTTTTGTTTCGAGTCTGAAACTAAGGAATCTACAGATGTATTGTTGAAATGGAAATAACTCCACAATAAACTTTTGGACTTGAGGCAAAGAATTGACTTATGAATCATGATAATAAAGGAATTAAATCTAAATCTTTGGTATCTCTATTTTCTTTGGTGTTTCCATGCCACAGGATAAAGTCTGGCTCAAAACAGTCTATTTTTCTACCTATGCATCTAATAATCTTAAAAGAAGTGCTTGAGAATTCCAGTTACATTCCTGGGCTTTGTTTGAAGATACAGGAAGTTCGGAACAATAACATTAGTTTCAACTCTTTTTTAAGCTCAGTAAAATGGAGAATCAGTAGAGATAGAGGAAGTATCTTTTGTTGTTATTGGTGTTACATTTAACATGCCAGACTTTCACTGACAGCTGAAAAGATTTACGGTTTCCTGACATATTCCAGAGAATAATCAAATTCTGCCTGTCTTGCCCACCAGACCCCTATATGTGATTTTTATATATTTATAAATATGTATCTGTGTTTATATACCTATCTCTATCTAATTTATCTATCTATATTTATATTTCTCCCATGGTTCCTTATCACTACTAGATGAATAGTCTCTTGTCACTTTTATTTCAATCAGCCAACAGCTTTGCTCCCATTCCTGACCTTGTTGATGGTTCAGACTGAGTACCACAGTTGTCAAACACTATGGATGACTTCTTTTTCCTTAGACCTCCCAGCTAGACCATAGGATGATAGATATAGATGTGGAAAAGGAGTTGGGGGTCATCAAGTCCATCCCCTTGATTTTACAGATAAGGAACAAAGATAAGGTACAAAGCAGTTAAGTGGTGCCCGACATCAAAGTTAGAAAGTGGTGCTAAACTAGCTATGTGACCTTGGGCAAGTCACTTAACCCCAATTCCCCTACCTTTTCCCTTCCAAAAAAAAAAAAGCAAAAAAAAAGTGGTACAGAATTTGATCTTCTGACTTGCATCTCCAACTGCTTACTAGACCTCTAGAAGTGGGGGGCCCACAGACTTAAACACTTAACATGTCCAAAGCTGAATTTATTCCTTCCCCCCAAATCCTCCGGTCTTCCATTTTTCCCTGTTTACTGTCAAGTGCTTGAATTGATCCAGGCTCATAACCTTGGTGTCATTCTCAACTCCTTACTCTCTCATGCCCCACCACCACTTCCAGCGTGCTGTCAAATCAGATCATTTCTACCTTCATAACAGCTGTCACCCATAACCCCTTCTCCCCTCTGACACTGCAACAGCCCTGGTTCAGACCCTCATCATCTCACACCCCCACATTCCAGTCCATCCTCCAGTCATCTGTCAAGTTCAGCTTCCTAAAGTGGTCTGACCATTCCACCCCTTTATTTAATCAACTCCAGGGGCTCCCTTTTACCTTTGGGATCAACTATAAACTCCTCCATTTGGCTTTAACAGTCTTCCACGACCTGACTCCTTTGACCTTTCCAGTATTCCTAGACCTTATTGCCCTCCATATACTTTCCAATACTGTGACAATGGTCTTGCTGCTCTTTGGACAAGACACTTCCTGTCTTCTGACTGAGCATTTTCACGGGCTGTTCTCCATGCCTGGAACACTCTCCCTCTTCATCTCTGCCTCCCAACTTTCCTGGACTCCAGGTCCCAGCTAAAATCCCACCTTGTACAGGAAGCCTTTCCCAATCCCCTTCCTTGTTGTGTCTCCCCTTTGGATCATCTCTAACATACCCTGTATTTAGTTTGCTTATACACTGTTGTTGGTGTGTTGTCTCCTTCATTAGATTGTGACCTCCTTGAAGGGGACTGATTTTTGCCTTTCTTATCTCTAGTGCTTAGCACGCTGACTGGCACATAGTGGGTATTAATAAATGCTAGTTGACTCTACCCACTGTGCCACCTAGTTGACTCATAATCCTATCTGGTTTTGATCACATAAATCAGAAGTGTCAAACTTGTAGACCACACACAGCAGCAAAACTCGGGTTTAAAATGTAACTGGGAGGAGGGGGCTAGGTGGCGCAGTGAATAGAGCACCAGCCCTGGAGTCAGGAGTACCTGAGTTCAAATCCAGCCTCAGACACTTAACACAAAGAACTAGCCATGTGACCTTGGGCAAGTCATTTAACTCCAACTGCCCTCCAAAAAAAAACAAAATAAAATGTAACTGGGAAGTGCTTAACAAAATAAACAAAAATATAATGCTATATAGATAATGTTAATTTGTGATTTTCTAAGTCAATATGATACCTGCAGGGATAAATTTTTTATTTTAGTTTTATGCCGTTAACATAAATCATTGTCGGGGGCGGCTAGGTGGCACAGTGAATAGAGCACCGGCCCTGGAATCAGGAGTACCTGAGTTCAAATCCGGCCTCAGACACTTAACACAAAAACTAGCTGTGTGACTTTGGGCAAGTCACTTAACCCCAACTGTCCTCCAAAAAAAAAACCAAAAAAAAACATAAATCATTGTCTAGATTTAAAAATCCACTTGCATCTGGTAAATGAGCTCTTCTTTTTTTAACCTTTTTGATTAATTCCATCATTCTAACTCTCCAACTAACTCTTCCATGAGCAATAAATGCAATGTGTTGTCCTAATAGGTCCCTACCACTCTCTGGGGCTATTTTGTATGCTAACAGGTTGTTCACTCATTCAGATACTTGCTATGGGATAGCCATTGGTCTCCTGTCATGTACTTTCCCCGTATACCAAGATTTCTTAGGAAAACCTAAGTTCTTGACAGCAAATTCAAGCATTATGCTGCCCCTTTCTTGACACCATGATTTCTGTTTCTGTCAGAGCTTTTCTGAAGGAAGGCTATACCTAAGTGATGGGCTTCCTCTACAAATCCTTGGGCAAAGTACATATGTATAGTGAATATCTACATTTTCTTCCTCTGGCACCTCAAAGAATATATTAGTAGGCAACTGTGGCTCCTGTCCAACTATCAGTGAGTATAGAATAACTAGCATCTGTGATATTATAATTGGTACCATTGTATGCAGACAGTAGGATTGTTGCAAAAAACACTCCGTTGGGTTCAGGCTTCCAAGTCCCTAATATGTTCAGCAGTATGTATCTTGCTGAGGTATAAGATATAGTCCTACATTTCCTGAAAGAGAAGCTAGATACTGAAAAAAATTCTTCCTTCAATACCTTAACAACTACAGAAGCTTTCTCATTCTTGGTTGGATGGTGTCATTCAGTTGTTTTAATTGTATCCAACTCTTCATGATCCCATTTGGGTTTTTCTTCGCAAAGATGCTGGAGTGGTTTACCATTTCCTTTTGCAGCTCATTTTACAGATGAGGAAACTGAGGCAGATAGGATTAAGCAACTTGCCCTGAGTCACACAGCTAGTAAGGGTCTGAGGTCAGATTTGAACTTGGGAAGATGAATCCTCTTGACTCCAGACTCAGCAGTCTATCTACTCTATGCTGGTTGGGTACAACTCTACATACCAGGTGAAATGGTGTGTCATCATTAGGGCAATGCTCATGATCTTCCTACCTCCTTCCAGAGAGAAACTTTATAAATACACATATGCCAATGATTCACTAGTACTTATCTCTCCAAATGTACAAGCATGAGTTAGGAGCAGTTTACTTGAGCACAGAGATCTGCTACCATCTTAGGCCAGTAAAATCTATTTTTAATTAACTCTCTGAACTCGTGTCCAAAGTCATCATACCTTAATTTCATGGTGATAGAACATAATGCCTTGAGTAGCACCAATCCTCCCCTGGTACTATCTGTGGGACTAATGACAGTTCAGTATAGCAATGCATCACACAGTTCCAGGTTCTGCCATCTTCTCAACAGTTGACGTTCCTCTGCAAAACAAAACTTGTGTTCCCTAAGATCACACCCTCCCTTCTTGGTCTTTAGCACTTCATATCACCTTTTTTTCATGCTATTGCTTCTGCTACCAGCTATCCAAAGACAACCAGAAGCAGAGATGATTTTTTCAAATGCTACAAGGTTTATATCAACTGATTATACTCTCTCTGGTAGATATTCTAAACTTTCATTTGCACTTTCATATGATAAATTCCTGCCTCCCTATATGTCTATTATCATTTTCACCCTTTCAGTGGGTATTACATAGCTTCACACTCATGTAGTCATGGGAAAGGGTATCTGTGTCCACATTAGTCTTCACTGGTCAGCATTTCAGGCTGAGTCCAGCCTCTACCTGTCTCTAGCAGAAAGCATCCAAAAGCACTGGTCAAAACATGACTGTGGGTTACTATCTTTTCATACTTGAAATCCAGCACTTTTTAAAAAAATCTTTGAACTTCTTGGTTACTATCCTCTTCAAAGCCAAGAACTTTAACTGTATACAAAATAAATGTCTTGCTTCCTACAACACTGCCTTTAAGGCTACTATCACGGTGTAACAAAAAGAGCTTGCTTGTATTGTATCTGCATAAGCAAGCACAGGTGAGTGTGTGAGGTAACTGACCTCAACCCAGAAGTCTGTTCAGGTTTATCTTCCCAGTGATCTCCAAATAGTGTTGTAAGGGTCAGGTCAGACTGTCTCTTCTCACTTTTCTGCTTTTCCCAAATATCTACAAGTGAGGACATTAGAAGCTTAACAATAATGGCTTAGCTCTTCACAAATTTTTTTATGGTGCTCACCAAATGTGAGAAGAGT
This sequence comes from Pseudocheirus occidentalis, assembly GCA_028646575.1. NCBI lineage: Eukaryota > Metazoa > Chordata > Mammalia > Diprotodontia > Pseudocheiridae > Pseudocheirus > Pseudocheirus occidentalis. The sequence goes on from JAQQSW010000244.1 coordinate 8,083, forward strand.
CTGACTCCAAAAGTCGCTGTATTTGGCCAACTAACCAGCAAGACAAGCTGATAAATATTTATATTTTTTCTAGTACAGTGTTCATTCCATACTTAGAATCTATCCGACCCAGATTTCATCATCATCATAACTAATGTTTAGATAGCAACTACTGTGTGTGCAGTTTACAATGATCACATTTGATCCTCTAGATTAGTCCTCAACTACTCCTTCCATTCCTCAAGAATTAGAGTCAAGGGGTGGCTAGGTGGCGCAGTGAATAGAGCATCGACCCTGGAGTCAGGAGGACCTGAGTTGAAATTCGGCCTCAGATGCTTGACATACTTACTAGCTGTTTGACTTTGGGCAAGTCACTTAACCCCAATTGCCCTCCAAAAAAAGAAAAAAGAAGAAAAAGAATTAGAGTTAACAATTAGAGCCAGAGAGACCTAGATTCAAACTCCATCTTTAATACTTATATAAGTTATATGATCATGGGCATGAGGCTCACTTCCCAAAATCTCAGATTCCTCATCTTTAAAATGAAGATAATACTACCATACAAGGCTGTTGTGAGAGTCAAATAATCAAACAACAGGTAGACTTTTGCAAGCTTTAAAGCCTTATGTAAACATCAATAGTTTTAGACAAAAATTCTCTTTCCTCAACTTTTATGGCCTAATGTGAAGGCAACTGGGCACTTACCCTTCCTCTAGGGTCTTCAGCACGTGTATCAGACATGGCCAGCCATGTTCTTGGAATAAGAGTCAGGAGCCTGTGGAGATGGAGAGCTGAGTTCCTTTATTACCGCGCATATGCTGGTTACATTACTCCCTTCTTTTGCAGTCCCCCAGTTCCCGTTATATCCCTTGTTCTTGGCTGAGTTAAGCAATACATATAGTAAATATGTAGCTGGGCTCTTGCATTCCAAGATAAGGCGCAGCTGGAGACAATGGCAGAGTTCTCTACATGACACAGAGCTATCACTCGGAGCATCTGGTTTTCCAAACACCAGCATTCTCAGGCTTCACAAAGCCTGCATGTCCAGAGGCCTGAACATGCTGGACAAAGGTCATCAGAAGTGTAGCCGTGTTTCCAGAATGTTACAGGTCTCATGTACTATATGTGAGGAACTGCAGCTATATTTCCAACACTCAACAATATATCAATTCAAATGATACTCAATAAGACACCACAAAAATGAATTCTGAGCAAGTTAAATTATATTGATGTAAATATATCGAAACAAATTTTCTCCCTTTTAGAACTTAAGTATATATTAAGGAGATATAAATCAAAGTAAATACCCACTAAGTTAATGAAAATTGTCTACAGAATGAGAATAAAGTGTGAAGCTGTGCACATTTATGAAAAGAATCTTAACTTAATAGATATTCATGCCTGGATTTCCCTTCTTGAATTTCAAATGTTGACAAATCTTCACCTTAACACTAAAGAGTTATGAATTTGATTGTTCATGTTTTTAGTAAGGCTCCAGACTTCCTCCATTAGTGAGTTTTATACTTCCTAAAGCATGAATCAGTTGTTTTAGAATGTGTATTTTAAGTAAATAAGTAAGCAGACAGTTGCTGCTTATGAACTACATAGTCTAGTTCTTCTACATAGTGAGATATGAACTTTGAAAACATGTCATGGAAATAACTGTCAACTAATCAAATAATTGAACTTCATTTGTCAAACTTTTAAATTGAAGTCCCAAAGCTTTCTCTCTCTGAAATTCCTTTGAAAGCCCACTTCTATTTTTTCTTTTCTCTCATACAAATGTTCATTTTTGTGAGAGAGGAAAAAAGTCAATTCTGTTAACTTATGTAGTATTTCTAGAATCACCCAAGATCCAATAATTTTCTAATCTAATTAGAATAGACTGCAAGGACTTAAATGAAGAGAAACGAGAGGCTTCTTCAGCCCGCTCTGCTGTGGAGGTGCCCCTGGAATGGACTACTGTCCATGTTTTTCAACTTTTTCAGTGTTTTGATCAGTGGTATTGACTTTTTATCTCCCTAAAAAATATTTATCCTATAGGATGGAGATAACTTTGGCAATGTGAGAAACAGAAACTATCAATAAAAACTTATTTTTAAAAATTTTAAAGTCTTTTTTAAGAGTTGTTCTGAAAACAAATGCCATGAATAGGTTAACTTCTCGTCACCTCTCATGCAGGCTTCTGTCAGCATCTGGCACCACTTCAAGTGAAACTATTGCAAGAGAATCAACAGTATATGAGGAGAAAGCCTGCTCTTGTGGCCTTACTTATCACCCTCCAGTTCCCTTTAATACCTGGGACACAGCTGGACTTCTGACCTTCTTGAGACACTTACCTCTCAATACTGTGGCTCTCTCCACCAAAGGAAAATCACAGGTTAGGAGAGAGAACGGCAGCCAGAACAATGAACATCATCCTAGAACTCTTTCTGCTTCTGGCCATTGTCATCTACTCCTACCTGGAGGCCTTGGTGAAGCTACTTATTCCCGTGAAAAGGAAGTCTGTCAGTGGAGAGATTGTTTTAGTGACTGGTGCTGGACACGGAATTGGGAGACTCACTGCCTATGAATTTGCCAAACACAAAAGCAAACTGGTTCTGTGGGATATTAATAAGGTAATGAAATACATTTTTATTTCTTTCAACTTCTCACCTTGTGTGCCACAGAGGAAAAAATACTGGATTTAGAGTCAAGAGGACTTGGGTTTGAATCCAATTTCAGACATTTACTATCAATGTTGCTAACCTTCTGCTGGTCATTAAGACTTTTTCAGCCTCAATTCTCTCATCTGTAAGATGAGAATATTATCTGTAGCATTTACATTGCATGATTATTATGAAGATTGAAGCATGGGCAAGACCTGTCAAATGCTTTGCATTCTTAAAGAGCAATGTAACTGCCAGATGTTCTGAGTCTGCCAACGGAGAAGCTTGTAAAGAAACCAGGAGAGTTTAACCCTCTTATTTTGCATTCTTGCTTTTAAAACTTAGGGAAACATCTTTGGAAATAAACTCTGTGGGCCGCATTCTCCCCTTACACATGACATCTTAGAGTTTTAAAGCTCTGTGTGAGACCCCACAGTGATGAATGAGCCTGCCTTTCACAGAGCACAACATATGGGGAAATCCAGCTCATTCCACATTCAATATTGAGCTTCCTCCCTTCAAAGGGATAATACCACCAAGCTTTGGTCATCTCACTTCAGTAGGGATTTTCAGTTACTAGTGTTAGATTTGAGTTGCCATTCATATTGTTAGACTTAAAGTCTTTGATGACACTTACTTTGTAACATGGACTGCTGGTCTTAAAAAAAAGATTCTTAAAGCCATGAAAGGAGCTTTTGGTTAAGCCTTTTTGGCTCAATAAAAAAAAGTCTTCTGATTTTCTTCTAATTTCAATTTAGCAACTGCTACTTTCCATGCTTCGTTTTCTCCATCTTTGATCTACAAGAATCTTGGAGGTGGCCCCTTCCTGCCTTATTATTATCAAATCAAATGGCCCTAAAATCAGTGATTTAGAGCTAGCAGGAACCTCAGAGACTATCCTACTTCAGGGGCTCTTAACCCAGTTCTTTTTAAGTAAATATTTTGATAATTGTATTTCTACATTTTGAGGCTTCTTTGGGTATTTTATGTATTTGTGCATTTTATTTAATGCATTTTTTTTAAAAAAAAATTCTGAGAAGGGATTTATAGGCTCCATCCGACTGCCCCAGGCATTCTTGACACAAAGAAGTTAGTCTAGTCCCTGGTCATTTTACAGATGAGGAACGTGAGCCCCAAAGGAGTTGAAGTGACATGACCAGGGTCACACAGGGTGTAGGAGTTTGAGGTCTTGTTTGCATATATCATAAACTTATATATTATATTATAAATATAAATACTATAAATTTAATGAAAAGAATTTGGAAGTCTTTAGTATTCAAGAGTAAAAAGTTGGTGTGTAGGGCCTTTTCTTGTTCTTTTGCTGTGCAGAGAAGTTATAGGTGGCCATGTTTATGTAACTGCTGAGTTGCATGACATCATCGCTTTGTACCTAGAATTCTAGAGTTCTTTGTGTTGCTTAAAGCTTTTTTCATTAAGAAATTTGCAACTGAGCAATGATGTAATGATGGTCAATTCTGAAAGACTTGACTACTCTGATCAATACAACGATCCAAGACAATTCTCAAGGACTCGTGATGTAAAAATGTCATCCTCTTCCAGAAATAGAATTGATGAATTATGCGTGCTAAGTGAAGTATAATTTCCTCACTTTTTCTTGGGGGGAGGGGGCTTTTTTGGTAATATAACTAAGACGGAAATACATTTTACATTATTTCAAAGGAAGAATTGATATCATTTTGCTTGCTTTCTCAGTGGGTCAAGTAGGGGTAGGAGAGAGGGAGAGAATTTGGAACTCAATATTTGAAAAGAAAAGAATACTAAAAAAATAAATATTTGTAAAAATAAATTTGCAGCTGAACCAAGAAATATTTATTGTAGCCAGATAGCCTTCATAGAATTCTGTGACATGAAAAAGAAACTATATATATCATTAAGTGTTCAAATACAATCTTTTACCCACTCAGACACTGATAGATTTCCCAGAAAAGTCCCTCATTTTTTTTTAATCGGCTCTTCTTAGTACGTTAACTTTTCACGGATTTTCATCTTTTCTTTTTAGTTTACCAAATGAATATTTGTAAAAGCATTCTTACAGTAAATTCATGAAGTAGAAATTTATTTGTGTAGGTGTTCAAAGAAATTAATGAAGAACTTCTTTTAAAACTGAGAAGCTCAATTTCAATAAAAATTAGTTCTCTTCGTAGTCATATTTCCTTCTGAATTTCCCATGTTTCTTTTTCCTTTGGAGACCAGAGCCTTTGTATGCCCCAGAGATGCATGGGATTAAGCATAGTAACCAAACATTTCATAACAGATGAGAGACAGAGACAGAGACAGAGACAGAGAAAGAGAGACAGAGACAGAGAGAAACAGAGAGAGACAGAGAGAGACAGAGACAGAGACAGAGACAGAGAGACAGAGGGAGACAGAGACAGAGAGAGACAGAGAGACAGAGAGAGACAGAGATAAAAGATAGATAGATAGATGGATGGATGGATGGATGGATAGATGAATTGCAGGAAAAATCATAAACTATGCTAGAGAAGTCATATTTCCTTGAATCAGTTGAACTTTCATTCAAAATTATGTTATTAGACGAAAAATTCCTCCCATTATACAATCTATGTAATGGGAAGATGGCAGAATCTTGGGGCTACAATCTCTCTAGCACTACCTTATTATTCCTTGTCAACAACACCACTTAAACGGCTTCTCCACTTATACCCAGATGCCCAGGTGTGAATAAATAACCTGGTTTTCATATTCTGGTTTTTAAAAAAAGTAAGCGAGAAAGCTTGATCATATTAAGCAACAATAAATCATTAATTCCAATAAACAATCCTTCCCAAAGGTCTAATTTGCCCAGACACAGGGAAGGAAAGCATATGGTTTATTTGCCTTCTCTCTTCCCTTTCTTTCACGTTAATCAGAGGAGAGGAGGCAGAGGAGGAAATTCAGAATCTACAACCTGCACTCCTCAATTCCCACCACGTAGGCCCCACCCCAACACCACCAACACCTCTCTGCCCCACCCAGGGCAACACTTCTGTTCTCTTTAGTCTCTTCTGAGCATTTGTTTAGAAAAAAGCCTGGCCACTAGAGGATTATATGTATTTTCCCAGCACTAGAACAACCAGGAAGGAATATTCTCTGTTGATACGTAGCTAGCACTCATTCATATTGGTTGGTCTAGTGCTGGGAAAATACAAATGTATCTTAAGATATAGAATCTTCAAAAGAAGTTACTTTGTAGTTTGGGCTTTAGAAAACTAATCCTCTTCAGTTTTTCCTAGTAAGTAATAACAAAATTCTCTAAGTTAAGGCACGTTATCAGTTAACAAGTATCTGTTAGACCCTTCTCAGACGTTTTGATAAATAATAAAATGATTCATTGGCGTCTCTGTCCTCAAGAAGCTAAAGACAATATCAAGAAGACAGCAAGATAAAAAGCAAGAAATATGCAGAAGCCATTCATCTGCGTGTGTGTGTGTAAAAAGAGATATCTTTACAGAAAGAGTCAAACAAAAAGAGGAAGATTGAGAGGTGAAGGGAATAAGAAAGAAAGAGATTGGGAAAACGTGGTTCTGTCCATGAAAAATAGTTAATAGAAAAAATATCCATGATATCTATGCAGATATGTCCTTTTAGGAAAGCAAGATTTTTCATAGAGATTTCTAAATCTTAGAAATCGCAGTTATATAAGAAGAAGAAATCAAATTGTGCCAGGTTGTGTACTTAGCTTCCTACCTGGAGAATAAATGAATAAAATGGTCTCATAAAGTCCCTCTGAACCAGGGAATTCTGTGATTTGAAGTTTGGGACAATACCTGACTCTCAGACATTTTGCTGCTTTGGGGAGATGTTGTGTGATTTTCCACTGCACCTGGGTCCTTTACTCCTATAGCCTGAGGACCATACCCCCATTTTTCCCTTGGTGATATGAAGTGTGTCCTTGGGAAAGCAATGGGATATGCAGAGTAAATACAATACAGAAAGAATAGTCAAGGTAGGAGAGAAACTCAATCCTTCTTGTAAAACCAATATCATATTTCATAATCCCCTACTCAGGCTACAAGTCTATAATATCTATATTTCTGTGATCATTTTATAATTCTAGGGGTAGATTTCATAATGAAAGCCCACAATCATCTGAATAATTGATTATGGCTATAGGGACAGCAAGCAAGGTGAAATGGTCTAAGAGAAGATTCTCCCCCACCCTCCCACCCCCAAGCCCTACAGACATGACTTGTGAAAGTAAATGGACAGCCACTGGATCATATGGAGTCCAATTAGCCTTGGTTCCCTGAAAGGCTTACCTTACTCCAGTTCTGCTCATATGTGATTCCAAGAAAGGGCAATGAGGAAAGATTAGCTCCATGGCTGGAAGACATCTCTGTAGAGTCTGACCTTGACTCACCACCAGGGTGAGTCTTTATATATAACTTTATATATAACCCTATAAATAGGGATAGCTTGTTCATTTCCTAAGGCTAACTTACAGACCAGTCTAGTGTGGTGGTAAATATGCTAAGGGAACCCATTATAAGACCCAAGGTCATGAATAAAACCAGCATAATTGTGATAGGACTTTACTTCTTTTTGAGAAGAGAACACAAGTGGAGAGAGGTAAATAAAACTATTCAGGGTTAGGTACCAAGTAAGTCTCCCCCACTGGAAAGCCTGGTAAAAGCACCAAATTTCCTGAAATATTCGTGAAAGAACACTAAGGTAGAAGGAAAAGAGCCAGTGGATAGGAAGAGACAGCAAAGACACAGAGGGGGAAATCTGTTTAAAGTTCTCTACTGTTTCCAGAATAAAATGCATACTACTTGGTCTGGCCTTTAAAGCTGTCTGGTTTCCACATTTCTATCTTATTCCCCTTCACAAATTCTACATTTTAGACAAACCAGGCTGCTACGAATTCTCCCAATTTGACAATGCCTCTTGCATTTCTCTGCCTTCACACATGCCAAGCCCACTCTCCACAGACACATTCCAATACTTGCTATCCATTAAGTCTTCAACTTTGTCTCATCTCTTCAAGATGCAGCTCAGAGACAACTTTCTAGATAAACCATTCTTGTTTCCCATTTCAGCCTCACTACCAATTGGTTGGGCTCTCTGCTCTGGATTACATTTCTATGGTTCCTGATAGAACATAAGCTACTTAAGGGCAGGAACTGTTTTGGTTTCTGTATTTGTAGGACCTAGCCCTGGGTCTGGCTCATAGTAGGCATTTAATAACATTTGTTGCATTTTAAATTTTAAACATATTGGTAGGACTTATGAATGCTGGTCCTGGGAGGCCTGTGGGTATGAAATATTCCTGGGGAATATTTATATATAAAAGAGGAGAGAACACAAAAACTTTAGAACAATATGAGAAAAAAATTAATTTAATATTTTAAATTGTAACATATAAGTATTTGAATATATTATTTCATTATTTCATATTTTTGAGGGGAAAGCACAGAACCAAGAGGTCAAAGAACATAGTTTTGTGACTCTAGGCCTAAAATGAGTATTTCCTGGGAGAACCACTAGGTAGAACGGTTCCTCTGCTGATTAGACCCCTAATTCACTCTTGATGTCTTTCCCATTTCCCAAACTGTGAGGAACCTTGAAAAACCCTGAGTTGATTTTTTTTAATGAATTTTATATTGTTTGTTAATAGGTATTAAAATAAAAATATTAGAACATTTTTACTACAAGGTTTCTGTTAAAGGGTTTTTTTAATTGAAGGTTTTGGGGGGCAGCTAGGTAGTACAGTGGGTAGAGCACTAGCCTGGAGTCAGAAGGATCCAAGTTTATATCTGACCTTAGACACATACTAGCTGTGTGACCCTGGGTAAGTCATTGACTCCCCCCCCAAAAAAATTAGTTAATTAATCAAAGGTTTTTAAATAAAAAGAACTAGGGGAAGTTTGGTGGTGCAGTGGATAGAGAATCAGGCCTGGATTTCAAATCTGGCCTCAGACACTTATTAGCTATTGTAATAGAAATCAAGTTTAGCAGATACTTAGCACTTAGTAACTTAGGGCTAAGTA